>JAJIBD010006179.1:0-50881 GCA_021461705.1 Cryptotis parvus
GATTCTCCCAATGAATCTTGCATCCTGAGTTTGGTTCAGCTTCCCAGGGTTAGAGCCCAGACTGGTGCCTTGCTTTTTGTAGAGTTGACTTGGCTAATGTTTGCCTTAACTGGAGGAAGAGCCAAGTGTAGCAGAGGGAATGTTGGGGGTGGGGTAAGTGGATAGAGCTTAGCACGAATTTTTTGTTTTCACTTTTCCTGGGAGTAAAGTGATAGATAAATGTTGATATGCCAACACAACATTTTTACTTCACACCTAACATTGTTTTGGGTAAATCACTTCCTCTTTAATAGAAAGATTAAAAGATGTGTCAGCAAAATTTCTAGATTAAAACTTCTTGCTGATGGCAGGTACCTTTTGGTAAGGGACCAGAAGCCCCTCATCCTTGAGAGCAATGCATACTGAAGGCTTCATTGCAGCGGCTTCCAGGAGAGAAGGGTTATGGCACCGTGTGTTTCAGGTCCAGGGAGAGGAACTGCTCAGTGCGCTCATCAGCCAGGGACAGCACAAAAGTCCTGTAAGTGTGGACACCTGTCACTTGGTATTTCTGGCCTTTCTTTCTCAGAAATCGCATCCCAGAGAATCACAGGTAAAGCATATTATGATGCCAACATATACCTTGTACTAGTTCCCTTTTCACCTGATCAAGAGTTCCTTGAGTCAGGACTGGTTTTTGCTCTCTGAGTTGTAGCACAAGAAGGGCAGATAATGGCTCTCCTGGAAGCCAGAACTTGAGGACCCTAAGAGGGGAGAAATGTTACATGTTGTTGCAAGGAGGGCAGAGAATCTTTCTTCAATTTCTCTGGTTTTGGGGGTCACACCCAGTGGTGCTCATAGCGTTTCCTGGCTCTGTGCTCAGGAATTACGCCTAGCAGTGCTCTGGAGAACATATGGCATGCTGGGGATTGAACCATGGTCAACGTGCGAGGCCAGCAACCTACCCACTGCTGTCCTATGGCTCTGGCCCAGGGAGAGGGAAGCTCTTTCCTTATCTCTCCTGATGTTTCAATTCTAGTGGGGGAAACCTCGCACCTCCTGGAGTCCCCACCTCTTCCTCCTCCTCCTCCTCCTCCTGCTCCTCCTCATCTTCTTCCTCTCCTCTTTCCTCCTCCTCCTCCTCCCCCCCAAGAGAGACTGACTGACTGCTGCCTTGAGCTGCTGTTCCTGCCTTTATAGGGACAAGGGGTCAGGTGCTGCTCCTAAAGTTCTAAATCTCACCTAGCGAGGCTGCTGCTGTGGGGCCAGGGGGTCTAGTGTAGTCCTGTATCGTCCGTGACTGGGTAGATGCATCAATCTAATTCTGGAATCTAAAACATAAGGTCACGTTCATGATTCACTAAACTCTGCCCTTCAAACCAGCTTTGCTTTTCCTGCCTTTGCCTTAGTGTTCAGCTTGTTCATAATGAGGTGCAGTGGAGGGTCACTGTCTGCAGCTACTCTCTGTCTCAAGACTCTGGAAAACCCTCTCCTTTTCATTTACCGATGAAAACCTTAAGGCCAAGAAGAGCAAAAGTTTCATTTAGCAAAGTTTAGGTGCGAAGTTTTCGGCGAAGTTGGATTCTCAAATCTAGGTATTGTGAGAAACATTTGAAATTGCAACCCAGCAAAGATGCTCAGGACGCTTATAACTTAGAACCATTCTGTGTTCCAGTGGCAAAACACTGTCAGGGTGTGAAGTAAGCGAGGACTTCTCTATTGATGCTCAGTCCATTTTATTCTTCTCTTCTCTCTCTCCTCTTTGGATTTACAGAATTAAAAGGTAGCCTTTTCTATGCGAACTGCGGGATTAAATTGCATTTGATTCTAAGAAAAATAGTTCTAAACCACAAGTCTCATTTCTTGACCAAGGTTCTCTCCTCAGAGGCCCTTTGCCCTTAGCAAATTGTATGCTGAGAAATTAGTTTTCTGGAGGGTGGGGCCGGAAGCTGGTGGGATTCGTGTTATAGTAGTTCCCGCTTCCTTAGTGCACACCCTCCTGTCACAGCCAGTGTCCACCTAGCCAGTGTCCATCTCAGAGTCTGCAACAGTCCCAGCATTCGCTGATCTGTTTCCAGGATTCAAATAAGAGCTGGGCTCCGCAGCCTTTCCTGCAGGCTCAGCGCTGCTCTTCTCAGATACAATACAGGGAATATGCCAGCCCAGCTGGCGCTGATTCAGGGGAGGGGACAGCCCAGAGCACAAGGTGTGATGAGGGAGATGGAGAGAGAGGCGCAGAGGAGGGAGTGATAAGGGAGACAGAGAAGAGAGTCTTCCTCCTCTTTCTCCTCTTCCTCCCCTTTCTCCTCTTCCTCTTCCTTTCTTTCTCTCTCCTCCTCCTTCCTCTTTTTCTCCTCCTCCTTCTTTCCTCCTCCTCCTCTTCTTCCTCCTCCTCCTTCCTTTTCTCCTCCTTCTCTCCTCCTCCTCCCTCCTCCTCTTCTTCCTCCTCTTCCCTCCTTCCTCCTCCTCCTCCTCTTCTTCCCCCTCTTCCCTCCTTTCCTCCTCCCTCCTCCCTCCTCCTCCTCCTCTCCTCCCCCCCTCTCTGGTACTCCTCTCCTCTTGCGTTTCAGGCTTGATACTATTTTGAGACGTTAAGGATTTTCTCTCATCTTGTACTTACCACTTTGTTCACTTGGATGAACTTGGGTAATAATGTGGCAAGACACAACAGGGTTGTAAAATATCATTTCTCTTCATGTCCTTGCTAACTGCCTTACCCTCCAAGGGAGATGAGTTCGTTGGCAAAGACAGGCACTGGGACAGGGGTCAGAGAGTGCAGCGAGCAGGGCACTTTGCTTTGCACTCAGCTGACTGGGGTTTGATCCACGGGGCCCCCAGAGCCCTCCCAGCAGTTAGCCCTGAGCACTGGCAGGTGTGAACCTCCCCACAAAACCACAACAAAAGTGAATCTTTAAATTGGCAAAGAAAAGAGCGAAGTGTACCCCACAGAGGTGGATCGGAGCTGTGCATCATGGGAATGTTCTGGGACCCTGAAGATCATTGACTCGCTGGCTGCTGCTTGAGTTGGGCTGCACAGTGCCCAGTCCTGATCTGGCTACAGTCTCTGCTGGAAGTGCGGGGCCGCTAGAGGCAGCTGGAGCTAGGCTCAGATCTACCGGCTTGCTGTGTGCTGCGGTAGGTGGCAATCCTGGAGGACAATAGCGACCTCCGTGGAGGCATTAAGCTAACCCAAAGGGCAGTCCCCAGCCCTGCACTCCCGCAGGAGAGCTGGCCGACCCCACATACCTGGCCCACGACCCTGCCAGATGCGCGCACAGTAACACTGGGCAAAAGCCTCAAAGGGACGAAATGCTGGGTCCATCCCCCGGCTCTGTCTGTCTCTGCTCTACTCCCCAGGGCTGACCCCTGCAGATGGGTTCGCAGGTTCTCAGGCTCTGGGGACAGTAGGCGTCTGGGTCTGGCCCAAGGCACGGCTCTGGCAGGGGCTGGCAAGGCAGTAGAGAGCGAGGCAGTGTGTCCGCCCTTTCCCTGCCGTGTGGCTTCATGGGCCCTAAATTGGCGTCATCCCCAGTGAACTCCATCTCCCGGCGGTACCTGCCAGCTCGAGCGCACCTCACCATGCTCTGCTGTTCCCCAGCTCTCCCATGCTCGCCTGCCTGGTTCTGGGCATTCTCGCCGCCATTGGATATTTCAGCTGGTCTCTTCCCTCCTTAGCCCCTCTTGGGCTGACACACATTTGTTTGTAGAAAAGAAGTTGGATTCCTAATTCCTAGCACAGTTAAACTTGTGGCCTTTTTTTAAAGCCACATTTGGTTTCCTCATGGCTTTGCCCTTGAAGATCATTCCTGGTGGGGCTCTGGTGCCCATAAGGGCCGGGGAATTGAACGAAGGTCAGTGGTGCGCAACGCACACGCCGGCTCCCCATTGTTCTATTGCTTGAGTTCTGTTTGGTGGCTGATTCATAGCCTAGATGTTGTAACCCAGTTTATTAGCTCAGCTTGCTCCAGCTGGCTTTTGCCTTGGGGACCCTAAAGATCTCCACAGAAAATTCCTCACACACTTTTTAACTGACAGGAGGTGGGGAAGAAGCAGAAGAGCTTGAGGCAAAGGTGCAACGTGCTGGGCCTTAGCGATAGTACAGTGTGTAGGGTGTTTGCCTTGCACACAGCCAACCTGGGTTCGATCCTTGGGATCCTATCTGGTCCCCCCGAGCACCGCCAGGAATAACTCCTGTCTGCAGAGTCAGGAGGAACCCCTGAGCATGGCTGGTTGTGACCTCAAAATACCCCAAAACAAACAAAAAAAAGATGTAGCTTTCTGCAAGGGACACTGCAGATGGAAAAAACAAAAAACAAACAAAAACCCTAAACAAAGAAATAAACAAAAAAAGATGTAGCTTTCTGGGGCCTGTGTGATAGCCCAGCGGGTAGGGCGTTTGCTTTGCATGCAGCCGCTGCGCCGCCCCAGGTTGGATCCTCGGCATCCCACATGGTCCCTCGAGCACTGCCAGGAGTAATTCCTGAGTGCAGAGCCAGGAGTAACCCCTGACCGTCACCGGGCGTGACCCAAAAAAACAAGAAAAAAAAGATGTAGCTTTCTATAACTAACCCTGCAAATGGAATGTGGCATTTGCATTTATTCGGTTTTGACACCTAATTAATTTTTTAATTTAATATTTTTTTATTATACCACCGTGAGATATACAATTACAAAGATGTTCATATTTGGGTATTTGGGTTACGGGTCATACAGTGTTCCAGCACCCATCCCTCCGCCAGTGCCCATTTCCTACCACCAATGTCCCCGATTCCCTCCCCACTCCCTAACCTGCCTCTATGTTAGGTTTATTATCTCTTTTTCTTTCTCTATCTCCCTTTCTCATTTCCTTCCCTTCCACATTGTGGATTACAATACATACATTTAGAGATTATCAATCATGTGTATCTTTTTGCCTTTATTTAATGCTCAGTTTTAGGTTAGTATTAGCACTTTCGACAATTATCAGCACTCTGTTCCCTTCTTTGTCTTACCTAACCTCTGACTCCCACATTTTGTGTAATTTTCAGCATTTTTCAAAATATTTTCTTATACTACTGTGAAATATGCAATCACAAAGATGTCCATAAGATGCTCGTATTTGAGAACTCAAAACCGCGCGGATAAGCTAGCCCGTCCACGCGATCTACTTACTATCTATTTTGCACGAGGAACCAGTGAGCATTTGTCCCTACACTCCTTACCACCCACCCAAACTCTGCAAACAGCCCAGACACCTACTAACTGTACTATCTAGCCACCCAAGAACTCACATTTGCAACCTACAATAGTCATAATGGTAAAGCAACACAAAATTCCATCAAACTCAGTGAGTGAAGTCACTAGCCCAGATGAGCCAAGCAATAACAATGAGTTGTATAACCTCTCTGATGAGGAATTTCAGAAAAAATTGTTAAGGATGCATAAGGAAGGATGCATAAGGAATGTTGAGTATCCATTGTTAAGGATACTCAAGGAAGCAATGGAATGCAAAATCAATAAAATACAAGAGGACATGAGAGAAGAAATGAAGGAAATGCAGACCAAAATACAAATGGAAATGACAGATATAAAAATGTGGTAAATGAAATGAAAAACACACTGAAAGGCCTTCATAGCAGAGTAACAACTGCTGAAGAAAGAATTAGTGATCTCAAAGAGACGAGTTCCAAAGATTCTCTACACAATAGCAGAAGATGGAAAAACGGCTCACAATTAACAAACAGACAACAAGAGATAATTGGGATGAAGCCAAAAGGAATAACATACGGATCATTGGGGTCCCAGAAGGGCAAGAAGAAAACCCTGATGAAGAAGAAACTGTCAAAGCCATCATTGCTGAGAACTTCCCGGAACTAAAGAATGATTGCCTCCAGATTCAGGAGGCCCATAGGATACCAGCTAAAAGAAACCCCAATAAGAATATTCCAAGAGGCATCTTAATTAGAATGACAACAACTATAGAGATAGAATACTGAAAGCAGCAAGATCAAAAAGGAAATCACATACAAAGGAACATCCCTAAGATTTACAGCAGATTTCTCAGATGAAACACTCCGAGCCCAGAAACAATGGTGGGATATTGTGAAAAGAATAGGAACTGCAGGCCTCACCAAGAATTTTCACCTTTGACAAGACCTCCTGATTCATGTTTCGCCTGACCTTGGATATTGGTATCATAATATGTATATATATATGATAATATGTATATATATCATAATATGTATATATGTATATAATACATAATATGTATATTGTGATACCTATATATATTGGTATCACAATTACATATTATGTATTATATATGCATTATATTATATTATTATAATATGTATTACATAGTATTACATATTATATATTATATATACATAATATGTATACATAATAGTATAGATATATTCTTATTATGCTATATATACATATTACCAATATTATATATTTCGTATCCAGCTATATGATACCAATATATATATATATATATACATGTATATTGGTATCATAATATGTATATATGTATATATGCACACATTTATGTCATGCAAATAAATGCAGTCATTCTATATGTCTTTTTCCTTCTTTTCATAAATTTTAATATTTTATTATACCACCATGAGATATACAATTACAAAATGTTCATAAGATGTTAATATTTGGGTTTCGGTCATACAGTGTTCTAGCCTCCATTCCTCCATTCCTCCACCAGTGCCCATTTCCCACCACTAATGTCCCCGATTCCCTCCCCTCCCCCCCCTAGCCTGCCTCTATGGCAGGTTCTTTATCTCTTTCTCTTTCTCTCTCTCTTTCTTCCTTCCCTTCACATTGTGGGTTACAATACATGCATTTCGAGGTTGTCATGTGTATCTTTTTGCCTGTATTTAATGCTCAGTTCTAGGTTGGTATTAGCATTTTCTATTAGCACTTCAACTATTAGCACACTGTTCCATTCTCTGTCTTACCTAACCTCTGACTCCCACATTCGTGATAATTTCCACCTTTAACAAGACCTCCTGATCTATGTTTCGCCTGACCTTGGATATTGGTATCATAATATGTACATGTATATATTTATGTCATGCAAATAAATGCAGTCATTTTATATCTGTCTTTTTTCCTTCTGGCTAATTTCACTCCAACATGATCCTCTTCATGTCCATCCATTTACAGGCAAATTTCATAACTTCATTTTTCCTAACAGCTGCATAGTATTCCATTGTGTAGATGTACCAAAATTTCTTTATTCAGTCATCAGTTCTCAGTCACTCCGGTTGTTTCCAGGTTCTGGCTAGTGTGTTGCTATGAAAATAAAGGTGCAGATGGTGTTGCTGCTGTGTGTTTTTGATTTCCCAGGGTATATTCCCAAGAGTGTTATGGCTGGGTAAAATGGGAGCTAGATGTCTAGTCTTTGGAGGAATGTCCATATTGTTTTCCAAAAAGGCTGTACCAGTTGACATTCCCACCAACAATGGATGAGAGCCCCCTTTTCCCCACATCCACGCCAGCACTTGTTGTTCTTACCCTTTTGGATATGGGCCAGTCTCTGTGGTGTGAGATGATATCTCATTGTTGTTTTGATTTGCATCTCTGATGATTAGTGATGATGAGCATTTTCATATGCCTTTTGGCCATTCTAATTTCTTCCTTGTCAAAGTTTCTGTTCATTTCTTCTCCCCCATTTTTCGATTGTGTTGGCTGTTTTCTTCTTGTGAAGTTCTGCCAGTGCCTGATAGATCCTGGATATTAACCCCTTATCAGATGGATATTGGGTGAATATTCTTCCCCATTCTGTGGACTGTCTTTGTATCTTGGTCACTGTTTCTTTTGAGGTGAAGAAGCTTTTTAGTTTCATGTAGTCCCATATGTTTATCTTTGCTTCCAGTTGCTTCATTAGTGGTGTTTTGTCTTTGAAGATGCTTTTAGCTTCAATGTCATGGAGGGTTTTCCTATATTTTCTTCAATGTACTTTATTGATTCAGGTCTGATATTGAGTTCTTTAATCCATTTTGATCTGACTTTTTGTGTATGGTGTTAGACAGAGGTCCGAATTCTTTTTTTTTTTTTTGTAGCTGCCCAGTTTTCCCAGCACCACTTGCTAAAGAGGATTCCCTTGCTCTATTTTGGTCTCTTTGCTCCTTTATCAAAGATTAAATGATCATGTGTTGGAAGATGGGTGTCAGGATACTCAACTCTATTCCATAGGTCCACAGGTTTTTTTTTTTTTTTTTTTTTGGGTCACACCCGGCAATGCTCAGGGGTTTCTCCTGCCTCTGCACTCAGGAATTACTCCTGGCGGTGCTCGGGGGACCATAACGGATGCGGGGATCGAACCTGAGCTGGCATAGGCTGGCCGTGTGCAAGGCAAACGCCCTACCCGCTGGACTATCGCTCTGGCCCACAGGTTTGCTTTTATCCCAATACCACTCTGTTGTAATTACTACTGCTTTGTAGCACAGTTTGAAATTGGGAAAGGTGATGCCTCCCATCTTCTCTTTGCCAAGGATTGCTTTAGCTATCTGTGGGGGTTTATTGTTACATACGAATTTTAGGAGTGTTTGGTCAATTTCTTTGAAGAATGTCATGGGTATCCTTAAAGGGACTGCATTTAGTCCCTTATAGGGACTGAATCTGTACCAAGCTCTAGGGAGCATTACCATTTTGATAATGTTGATTCTCCGCATCCATGAACAGGGAATGTTGACACCTAATTTTTATAAGCATGCTGTTTTCCTTCCCAGGTGGGCTCTGTCTTCATAGAATAGACAAAAGCTCTGGTAAGAACTTTTCATCACGTCCACCTCCAACACCCCTAAGCACCTACTGCCAGCCGAGTGAGTCCCTTCAATTTGAATTCAGCCTCAGAGGCCTCAATGTTACAATCCCATCATGAAGGGACCACACAGAAGCTCTTATCAGTCCTGAGCTGCTAGTTTCGTTGGTTTATTTGTGATCAACCCAGAACTGAAGGCAGTTTTGACTAGGTGAGGATTCAGCAGTTTGGTGCCCAAGCACCACCCACGGGTTGGGGAGCGACGTTCCCAAGGCTCCCCACACAGACTTAGCCCTGAGCCTGGTCACTTTCCCGGCCTCCCCACCCCCCGCCGCAACGCCCTCCCGCTGCCGCCGCCTGGCTTTAAAGGCAAATCAGGTTTATTGCTTTTTGTGGTACGAACAGTGCCAGATATTCAGAGCAAAGGGCAAGTACAAGACCTTCTTTCGATAAGGTTATTCCAGAGGAGTCTCAATGAAACCAGTTCCTTCAAATATCTTTGGTTTGGTTTTGATGTTTCAGCTGTGCTCAGGGGCTTCCTCCTGGCTCTCCCTCAAGAGTCATTCCTCGTGTGCTTGGGGAACCCTTTGGGATGTTGGGGATTAAACCCCGGTCAGTCACTTTAGAGACAGGGTGCCCCACCTGCTGTAATATTGCCTGGCGGAAGCTGTTTCTGAATACTCACTCTTTTTTTGGGGGGTGTTTTTAAAGAGAATGACCATCAGAACTTGACCTTGTCAAACAGTTGCCAATCTGAAGTAACTCAACGTGTTCTTTTAAATCCTGATACCCTCCAAATCCATTTCTTTATTCATTTAGTAACACTATGATATGTCAAGTTCTGCATTTGAGAAGCTGTATACTTGGAAAGCTGAAATAAAATCATGTTTTTCTAAATCTGTTCTTTAGAGACTGTCCTTCTACCTTGCCCTACTTACTTCAGGACACAGGGATGTATTACAATGTGTCCTAGCTGAGGACGCTCTCGGGTGGGGTGGGGGGTGTTCACATTCCTTTGCCTTCATATTAATTGGGGCTATACAGACTCAGACATGTTTGAAGCAAGATTTGCTCCAAGTTGTGTGTCTATATTCCAACTTTATGTCTTTTATAATCAGAATCAGCATTTTGTTAAAAACATGGAGAAACTCTTGGATTGCTACATAAATTAGCGCCCTTTGTAAGACTGATATTTTGTGGCCTTTGTTAGTCTTATATCCTCTTGCCTAGGTTCAAAATCCACTCAGTCACCAACACACCATGCCCCTTAACTGCAAGGAAGTGAAACTTACTGCAGTTGTGTTCCCTCACAGAATTCTGGATATAACTTGGAAAGGCATGTGAAAAGGACCTGCACATGTGGGGTAAACAAAAGCAGTTAATATTCTTATTAAGTACTTTGATTTGGCAGGATATATAGGATAAACTGAGAACAGAAAAGCTTGATCAAAGAAAATCTTTGGGTTTTTGGGCCACACCCAGGGGTGCTTGGGCTCTGCATTCGGGGATCACTCCTGGTGGGCAGGGGGACCCTATGGGTTGTAGAGGATCAAACCCAGGTTGGCACATACAAGAGCTCTATCCACTGTACTATCCTTCGAGCCCTCAAATTATTTATTTATGGGGAGGGATTTGGGTCATACCCAGCTACATTCAGGCCTTACTCCTGGGTCTGTGCTAAGTGATCACTGCAGTGTGGTAGGGGTGGAGGCATTGTATGTGTTGCTGGGGATCAAACTAAATCTGTTCCATGCAAGACAAGCGTCTTATCACCTGTCTAAATCTCTGGTCACTCAAATGAAGTTATTCCTTAGAAGAATGGAAAAGAGCAAGTTGACAGAAACAAAAGCAGCTAATCCAAATCATTATCTGAATGTTCTTTTACACCCACCCTTATTAGGTATCTAGCAGTTTTCTAAGATGGAAAACTTTTTTTTTTTTTTTTGCTTTTTTGGGTCACATCCAGCGATGCTCAGGGGTTTCTCCTGGCTCTGCACTCAGGAATTACTCCTGGGGGGGGACCATATGGGATGCCGGGGATCGAACCCGGGCGGCATGGGCCAGCCACGAGCAAGGCAAACGCCCTACCCGCTGGGCTATCGCTCCGGCCCCTAAGATGGAAAACTTTGAAAACCCTGTCTTCATTGCTACTGCTCAGCGCTGGTGGCTTTCCGCAGAGGCACTCATGATCAGTGCCACAAAGTCACTTAGCTGTGGAAGTCCTATAAACAGAGGCCTTCAACCTGCAAGGTCAAGGATTAAGGTGTGTGTGTGTGTGTGTGTGTGTGTGCTTGCGTGCCGCAGCCTGCAAGCGCGATGTGTTCCAGTTGGTGCGTGGTGTGTATGTGTGAACCTGTATTTTTCCGTTGGAATGGTATGTGTTACATTTGGAATGGGCTGTGCATGACTTTCAGTGGAGTGGGCTTTGTGTGTTTCAAATGGACTGTACTGTGCCAGGGTGCTGCAGCTGGAGTGGGGTGTGTGTGTGCTCGTGTGTGCTTCAACTGGAGAAGCGTGTATTTATCAGTTGGAGTGGGGTGTGTGCTCACGTGCTTTTCAGTTGGAGTGGGTTGTTTTCAGTTGGGTGTGCGTCATTTGAAGTGGTTTGTGCAAAGTTGTTTCAGTTGGAGTGGGGCGGCGCTCCATGTAGAGTGTGGTGTGATCATGTTTTCCAGTTAGCGTGGGGTGTGTATGCGGTTCAGTCGGAATGGGGTGTATATGATCATGTGTGTTTCAGTTGGGGTGGGGTATAGCTTTCAGTTGGGGGTGTATTTTATTTGGAGTGGAGTGTCTGTTCGTCTGGGGTAGGCGCTGCAAGTGTACTTCATTGGAGGGTGTACCTGACCATGTGTGTTTCAGTTGGAGTGGAGCGTACTTGAGCTTGTGTGTTTCGGGTAGAGTGGGGTGTGTGTGGCCATCTGTTTTTCAGTTGGCATGGGGTGTGTGTTTCCTTTGGTGTGCAGTGCGTAACACAGCGTTTCCTTTAGGGTGGGCCGTGCACGCGAGTTTAGGCTGGAGTGGGGTGCGTGCGCATGTCGGCTAGAGTGGGGTGCGCGCGAGTGGGCCACGCGGGTTGGTGTGCATGGCGACGCCCCCTCCACGCTCGCGGCCGGCCCGCCCCCGCCGCCCCGCCCGGCCGGCCCCTGCACGCCTCCCTCTGGCGGCGTGGGGCGGGCGCAGGAGGCGGGGTCACGTCGCGGGGCCGCGCCGCACCGGCGGCGGGAGGAGGCGGGAAGCGGGCGGAGGGGGCGGGGGCGGAGGCGGGGCCTCGGCCGGGCGGTCGCGGGCGCCGAGCGCGGTGGCAGAGGAGAGGACCCGGTGTCTGGGCTGGCGGCCTCTGCCCGCGTCTCGGCGCCGCAGCTCCGCTCCCGGCCTCGTCTCCGTCCCCGCGGGTCCCAGGCGCGGCGGCGGCGGCGCGTTGGGCCTCAGGTAGGTTGCACGGGCACCGCTCCTCCTTGCAAGCTTTTGTGCGGCAGGAAAGGCGGCGGCGGCGGGGATGGGTGGTGGGGAGGCTGGGGGGTGCCCCGAGTCCCCGCTCTCTGCTGCCGGCCCCGGTCGCGGCGCCGCCCCTTCCTCCGGGCCTCGTGTCGGGGCCCGCCGCCAGGGGTCCGCGCGGTGCCGGGGGCCTCGGAGGGTGGGCGGGCGGCAGGGTGCACCTCGGTGCCCGGCTGATCGGGTCTGGGAGACTGGGTGGGGCCCTGGCTGGGTGCGGGGAGCCCGCGGTTCGCCGGCGCAGGGGTGGGGCCGGGGCGCGTGCGGGGGCGGGCGGTGGCCGCTCGCGGGGGCTCGGTGCGGGGCTGCGGGCGTCGGGGCTGCGGGCCGGCCGAGCTGCGGTGCCTTTCCCGTGCCCGGCGCTCCGCGCGGGAACGCGCCGGCCCGAGGCCTCCGCCGCCGCGCTGCAGTGCGGGCCCGGGCCCAGTGGGAGCGGCAGACGCCGGCTGCACCCCACCTGTCGCGGAGGGCTGGGGCAGCGGAGGAGCGGGCCTGGCGGGCGCCGGCCGCCCCATTGGGAAGCTGCCAAACTCTGCAAGCTTGTCGGGGATAAGGGGGGCCGCGCGTTCGAGCCGGCGGGGCAAGGGCACCCCCTTCCCCGGGCCGGGATCCCCGGGTCGCCACCCACGCGGCAGGGAGCGGGGGGGGCCGGGCCTGGGGGCCAAGCGAGCCTGGGGACTTGACAGGGACTTTTGCTGGGGTTGCGGGAAGCGCGGAAAGGAGGCAGCGGCTCCTGCGTGCCCGCGGCTTGGAGGCCGCCGACGGCCCTTGCACGAAAGTGCGTGACTCGTTTCTTGACGTGGTTTTGCAGGAAGAGCCCCTGTGCACGGGGAACCTGTTGTGTTCTTGCTCTGTGCTTCAGACCCTGCAGGTTAGACCTTAGGGGACTGGTCACCAGTGAAGGTAGGGCCGCTGTCCAAAGTTTCATCCTGTGCCGACCTCGCGTGAGTCCCTGGGGCAGCGCTTGGGGATGGGGGGTGGGGATGCTGTGGCTTTCGGTGGCCTTTGGGAGACCACGACTTAAGGCTTTTGCAGTTGGGTTTGAGAACCATTGCACAGATTTCTCAGGGATTCCATGGTAGAACCGCGTGCTCTGTAAACTTAAAAGGACCTGGGGAAAGAGGACGAAGAGATCCAAACACATCTTGATTGCTTCAGAACCATTGTAGGAAATATTTGCTCCTCAACTGTGTAGTCCCTTTAGTTGCAAACGTGGTTGGGTGCGGAGCAGGCGTTGCCGTAAGTCTGGGGAGCTTTAGCTTTCTCTGCACCCGCCTGCAGACTCGGGAGAGCCGAGCAAACTTCAGTATGGGAGTTACCAAGTGGGCGTGCAGTGAAGAAAACTTCATATTTGGGATTCGAGTTTCCGTTGCAGTTGTGTAGCATGGGTAGGAGGGGCGGGGAGCGGTGGCAGTGAGCGCTTTTCTCCCTGCTAGAACTGTGATGTCCCCGCGGATCCAAAAAGTGGCGGGGTTTCAGCCTTCCTTGGGGAGGTTCTCAGGCTCCCGGGGGTGGGGGACACCTGTCGCCCATCAGTCATGCTGCCGAAGCAGCTGACTTCCTGTGGAGACCACAGGGAACCCCGTGAGAGTCCCCTGGAGTCCGGTCTGTGGCCGAGCTGAACATTTCCTGAAACATTCAGGACGTTTGTCCCATCAGAAGGACGATGTCCCGACATGATAAGACATCGGGGATCTTGTTTTCACATCTGCAGAGCAGCACCCTGATGTCAGAAGGCAACACCCAGTTTGGTCTTCCTGAACTAATCTTGGTTGTCTAACCACACTGGCGAGGTTAATGGTTGGTTTGTAAGGTCAGGGACGGTTTCGGAAACGTCACGCCCTTCTAACAACTCAAAACTGATGGGTGCTTTCGTTTTTATGAGTTTACAGAGGATAAAGGGAAATTATTTCCAAGTCAGCCCTCTAGAACTTCGGGTGGGGAGGGAACAAGCGTGTTTGCTGCGGTTTCCTTTGACATTTTAATGCAGTATTCTGTTACTTGAGGGAACCAGGGATTTTAATTTTTTGTTTTGTTTAGGGGCCATGCCTGGCACTGCTTAGGGATCACTCCTGACTCAGTGCTCAGGGATCACTCCTGACTCAGTGCTCAGGGATCACTCCTGGCAGCCCTTGGGGAGAGGTGCCGGGGATCGAACCTGGGGTAGATGTTGTATTCTATCTAACTCTGACTTGTAATTTTTAAGTTAGTTATCTTTGAGACTAGGGGTTGCCTAACATCTTCAGGAGATAAATGGGACTTAAAAAAAAAGAGTGGTTTTATTTTTCTAAGTAGATTTTTCTTTTTTTTTTTTTTTTGGTCTCTCTTTAATAAATAGGCATTGTGAATAATACTGGGGCTCCCCCTTTTTGTGTTTTGGGTGCTGGTATTAGACCTCAAAACTTTTCTTTGCCTGAAATTTATTATTTTTACAAAGTGTTTCAATCTTCAATGAATTGTCAGGTTTATTTATCCCACTTATCAAGAGCTGTGTGCTGGCCTCCATTGGGATACCTTTTGGGCAGGTTTTGTTAGGTTTTTTTTCCCTTTTTCTTATATTTTGTTATTTGTGGTGCAGCCTGAGATTAAGGTCTTTGTGTATGTTTGCACATGTGGAGATGATCGTAGGCTGGAATAACGCTTCCTTCTGGGCTGACTGCCTTCTGTCCCTCCCGAGTGGTTGAGGTTTGCTATTGTATCTTACTGTTCACACTTCGATTTCCACATTTGTTTTCCTTTCTGGCCTAGTTTCTAGGCTCTTCTATGTTTTGTTTTGGGGCCACATGTGGAGGTACTCAGGATACTCCTGGCGGACTCACATAACCATGTGGGATGCTGGGGATTGAACCTGGTTGGCTGTGAGGAAGGCAAGCGGACACCCTGTCGCTTTACTATCTCTCAGGTCCCGGGTTTATTTTTCTTCTTTAAACAATGTTACCGCACCTCAGTGTTCATACAGTGCTGACTGGGGCTTATTGAGGCTGAAGAGATACTGTCCAGCGGCCAGATGGTTAAGCGAGTGATGAGTGGCTGAGAGCAGATGGACCCAAAGAAATACTTCTCAGATCCGAGTGGGAATCGTCTGTGCAAGCAGAGCAACCCTGCTGCCTTCCCGCCGCCCTCTCGCCCGCCCTGGCAGCGCCAGCGACCTCTTTGGATGACGAATACAGTATGGTCACCAAACTGGGTCACTTTGGCGCGATGACGGAGTGTGCCAGAGCTCAAGTAGGCATCAAGACATGTGATCTACTTTTGAAGGACGTGCTTCTTGATTTACCTGTGATGGCATCTGTCGCCTTGCCTGAGAAATTTGACACACTTGCGAGTTAATGTTTGCAAACTTTTCTATTTGTAGAAGCGTCATTTACGGTTAAATGCTGGGTGTCCTTTTGCTTAGTCACCCATATCTTCCCTTTCCTGACGTCTGTGGGCAGAGCTGGGCAAGGCTTGATTTTGGTACTGTTTCTATGCTGTGAGAGTACTGTCACCGGCTGGGGTTGGTCTCAGCTGCTTAGAGCTAAAAGCGTTATGTATTCTGACTTCTGCTGCTGTGTATTATTAGGTGTGGTGGGTTTTGTTCCTCTGTGTAGTGTTTAGTCTGTCTTGCAAGGATTTCATGTGGCTTTTCGCCCTCTTGCCGGCCTATTTTTTTGAAAGGAAACGTATCGGTATCTTGCCAAGTCTTCATTTTCAAAGCATTGGCCAGAATCCACTGCACTATTTGACATTTATAGATGTGTGTTAAGTATTATAAAAGTGGTGCTTGAAAGGTCTTTATTTGGGGGCTTTCAGATGACAATCTTTTAATGGTTTCTAATAGGAGGTGGGGTAAAGCCTTTACTATAGTTTTTACTGGCTAGGCAATCTGTTAACAAAAGTTATATTCTTTTGTTTTGGGCCACACCCTGTGGCGCTCAGAATTTACTCCTGGTTCTGCGCTCACTCTTGGTGGAACTCCAGGCCCGGGCTGGGGGTGGTACCATATAGGGGTGCCAGGGATGGAAGCTGGGCTTGCGCATTCAAGGCAAGTGCCCTGCCTGCTGTGGCATCACTCCTGCACCACCCAAAATACTTGCTTCTGGCTTTGTTCTTAGGGTTAAAATCCCTCTCGCCCCAGTTTCCTCACCGCCGTCCTTTTTCTCAGTACCTGGCCACGGAGACAGGAAGCCAGTTAGCGTGAGCGGAGAGAAGCGGAGAGAAGCATCTGTCTGGTTTCCCCTCTTGCTCCCCAGCTTCCTGCTTGTGTTCTGTGGGGGGCCTTGGCTCTGGCCTTGGGGATGGTCAGTTGCTACCCATTGTTTACAATGGAATTACCCACAGAGCTTCCAGGCCAGGGTTTGGATAATTAGTTTAAGGCTTCTCTGTTTTTCCGTCCAGAACTGTCTAGGTTGAGTTTCCTTTTGCTATTGAAAAAATGAAAAAAATGATTTTGGAAAGACAGTTCCTGTGATAGAGAGCATTTCTCCAAATTCCAAGTTTGAAGAGATTTCCAAGTTTTAACAAGCTTCTTTATAAATAAAACATGTGGAGCTTTCTTATGTGGTCTTTCTCACTTATCTGACGATATTTGGTATCTAACAGTAGATCTATAAAATGCTGTTGATAGGCTTTTTTGGCCTGGAAATTTAGGGTTTTAAGTAAAGGTTTGTATACTTAGAGAAGAACTCGTGACTATTGTATTCTGACTTTTTACGATATTGTAAAAATACATAGTTTTTGTGTGGGTTAGGGGCCATACCTGATGGAGCTTAGAATTTACTCCCTGGCTGTGTGCTCAGGGATCGCTCCTGGTGGGGCTTGTGAGTCCGTATGTGGCTTCAGGGATCAGACCTGGCCCGCAGCTTGCAAGGCGACTGCTCTGGTGGCTAACACTGTGTTGGTGATGTCGAGCACAACACACAGAACAGTGGTAGGCTCTGCTCCCAGACTCCTCTAACACTTCCCAAGTTGGACTTCTCTAGCCATTTCACAAATGGGACTGGAAGTCTAATAGAGCGCCTCCCAACATGCTTAAAATAATCCACCCAGTAGAAAGGAATATTCCTTTTCAGGAGCAAGAGCATTGCTAAGAAGTGACACGCCTCGCCTTGTCACTGAGTGGAGGGAGGTTAGGGTAAAACAGGCAGTGTATTGGGGTCCATTGGACTGAGGTGCAATAAAAGTCAATTTATTGAAAATTCAGAATAAGGTTCAAGTTAGTGTGGTAAAACCACTCTAGTGATTTTACTCAGTTTTACTATAAAACGGGAATCATAGTTTCCACATAGAGTGAAACGAAGTGATATACATTTAAAATGCTAGAAAGTTTTACAAATTTCTCTTCCCCATTCAAAAATCCATTCATTTAAATAAGAAATCTGTTGAGCTTGATTATAAAATTGGTGTAGGGAATGTCTTTGGGGATAATTAGAAGAAGATTCACTATTGGCTAAAACCAGAGGCTTCAGGTGTAGTGTAGAGCCAAGTTTTAATTGTCTGTCTTTTCCCTTTCCTTCTTCTCTCTCTCTCTCTCTCTCTCTCTCTCTCTCTCTCTCTAATTGTTCACTTTGAGAATATTCTCTGGCAAAATGGAAAGAAGGGGCCTTGTCACCTCAATCCAGAGAAGTCCTGGGCTGGTGCCGCTAGCTTCTTGAAGAGGTTACAAGTTGGATTCGATCATTATCAGCTCTTGCAGTTTCTTGAGTCAGGGATGCCAGATGCTTGTCTCTGAGCAGTTAGAGGTCTCCTCAGGATCCGTTTGGGCAGGTAAGGGAAGTCCCCAAGTGGCGAACTCCCAGCCTGGGAACTCCGTCTTCTGTTTGACTTTCTCTGTTCTACTGTTGCAGCTTCAGGCCTGTGCCCCTTTGTAACAATGAATGAACAAGTCATCGAGGCCACGCCCCTCACCCTCCTCCCGCCTCTTTGAACATAGCAACGGAAAACTCACAGGCCAGCCTCACCGGTGGAAAAGACTTTGGGGAGTTGGTTTGGTGGAGAAGAGCTCAATTAGCTAGGGAGAGGATAAAGATAGATTCTCTTACACTTCGCCTCCCCAGCTAAGAGAAGGCAGCGGAAGATGCTAACCACAAAGATCTCTTTTTGAATTCTTACCTTTTTCCAGTGTTTTTTTTGAGAGGCTTTTCATTGGCCCCAGAGAAGTTTTATGAAGATTTCCTTCTCCTCGTCCTCTTCCTCTTCCTCTTCCACCTCTTCTTTTTACGGCTTTTTTGTGGCTAAAATGAGACAATGGCAGCCCGTCATTGCAAAATAGTAGCATCCCACATCCGTAAAGGACCTTGCAGTAAGAAAGACTTGTTCATCCACCTCATCTCATAGGGCAGCCATCTGGGGATGCTGGCACTGGCCTACTTTCAAGATCGCTGCTTATGAAAGGTCAAGGGGCAGAATTCTTAGTGAGATGAAGCTTGGGTAGGTTCATTTTCTGTAGGCTTCTGCTGAATGAGTGAAGAGAAGGAGGTTAATGGACCTGGTATTTACACGTTCACTTTTCCGTGACTCTTTCTAACCCCATGAGCTCCTCTCAGAGGCCAGCGAGCGCTAAGCAGGAGAATCCAGAGGTGATAGGGCACTTGAGCCTTCATTTTGCTGGGCCAGCTCTAAATCGCTTGACTCAAGCATGTGAGTATCGAGTTGTGTGATAACATGGGCCCCGTGTTAGCGCTTCTGGGTAGCTTCATCTTGTTTTGCAGCTAGAACTGGTATAATTGCTTTCTAAATTCTGATATTTGTTAAATGAAAGGTTTATGTTTGTTTCGTGTTTAGTATCTGGCGTAGAACAGAGAAATTATTATGCCTGTGTTCCCTTGGGGCTCATTGGAAGTTGTACAGTGACATCTGGGATTTAGCCTGGTGAGTTACATGTTGCCTTCTCTGTTTGTTAACTGGTTCTATGAACAGATTATTGCCTTTTTTTTTACTTTTTGGGTCACACCCAGAATGCTCAGGGGTTACTCCTGGCTCTCCATGCAGAAATTACTCTTGGCGGTGCTCAGGGGACCATATGGGATGCCCGGGATTGAATGCAGGTCGGCTGTGTGCAAGGCAAACGCCCTACCCGCTGGACTGTAGCTCTGGCCCCTGCCAGTGTGTTTTTAAGAACTGCGTAAACATGAATGTGAAATGTCAGTATATTGTAAGTAATGCGTGCTCTAATTACAGGGTGTTTTATGTTTTTTCTGTTGAGAACTCTGTTGTTGCATATGCATTTCTGTAGTTGAAATATTTGCTTTTGGGTTGGGTAGATTATTTTGTTGTCGCCTGATAAAGGAGATTTGTAGAATGATGCTTTTGATGAGAGAGGCAGAGTGACAGTGACTCTAGCTTCCAGGCAATGTTAGTAAAAACGGGACACTCCCAAGATTGTGCAAGAATTTGTGAAAAGCTTAGCCTCTGTAGTAGTGCACCAGGAGAGTGGCAGACAGGCCACCGGCAGGACCCACTACACCTCGTACCTTACAGTGAACCACATTGGGGTCCATTGTAGTCCTGACATTCCTGTTCCTCCACCATGGACTTAAACTGTTAAAAATAAGCAAGCAGTTGTCTTTGTGCAGCGTGTCACCGTGTGTCTGAGCCAGCACAGTTGTCTGTGTGTCCCCTTCCTTACACAGGAAAAGAAATCTAATAAAGATGGCAGGTGCGCGTGGGGGGAGCTGGTGCTGGCCTTGCGTCCCGGAGACTCGCGGCTTTCATTCTTGGTACCTGCCCAAGGAAAGCAGGGCTAAGAGCAGTTTCAGTAGTAATTTCTGTCAGCCCGCTAACATCTTAAACCCGATATCATGTGTGAGTCATAGTCCGGCCAAGTTCATCCTTGCTAGGATTATTTAGAGCCGTCTCAGACCTTGGGAAGAGCCGCTTCAGGAAAAGGGATTGTCACTGTAACTGCCAGCAGCCTGGAGTCTCAGGGGGTGACAGGAAAAGAGAAACTTTCATTCCTCCTGTCCTTTCTTCTCTTTCATGGGGGCCTGGAGGTGCTCTTGGCTCACTCCTGCTCCTGGCTCTGAACTCCGGAATCCTCCTGATGGAACTGGGGTGCCCGTGCATGGTAAGCGCCGTAACCCCTGTACTATCTTTTATGCTCCTGAAAAAAAGAAACATTTTTGCTGGATGAATTGAGTTTAGCAGATTTCGGCAAATTTTGGAACTTTCTGTTTGGAAATTTAAGTTTCCTTGATTGGTGCTGACAGAGTTGGGAGCAGCGTGTCTGTCTCTGCTGTGCCAACCTCGGCAGCCACCCTTAGCTCGCCGGGACCATGTTTCTCTTGCTCTTTTCATTGTCGAATCCTAGCTTTGAAAGTGCGTTTGCTTCTTCTCTATTTCTATATGTGAGGCTCTCACCTGAAGGTCCTTTGGAGACCAGGGACACTGTCACTGACAGTTTCAGACTGTTGGGGCCACTCACGGCATTGATGGGTAGGTTGTGATGCCAGGGACCAAAATGGGCTCAGAACTTTCTCCTGACTCTGCATTCAGGGATCACTTTCCCCAGGCTCTGGGGGCCACACGGGGTCCACACTCAGGTTGCTTGTGTGCGAGGCAGGCATCTTCCCTACCCACTGTACTATCATTCTGGCCCTTTGTTCAATTTAGAATTTTCCCTCTTGGCTGCTGTTGCTGCAGTGGTGTATGTGCGCCACATTCCATCTTGCTCATGGTGGTGATATATTTGGGTTGTGGTACTTGCACAACCCAAATATATTCCAGAAGCAACCAGATGCCATTGGGCTACACTGGCACATGATAGAGTCCAATGGAGATGTTACTGGCGCCTGCTTGAGCAAATCGATGAATAACAGGATGTCAAGTGATCAAGTGAAGTGCTTGCAAGGGGTGCCCTATCTGTGGTCTCACTGGTAGGCATGGTGCTACCCTGTGCCCATTGGGGTCGCGCACTCGCGGGGTCCTCGCTGCTCTGCTATAGAGACCCCATGTGGGGGCGTGTCTTTCAGCAGAGAGTGGATGGGCTGAGCCCCTCCTTGGCACAGGCAGAAGCCGGCTTTGCTTCTGAGCTCATCCAATTTAAACCAAGCAGAAAATGAGTCAGAGTAATGGTGGCAGTTGAGAGAGGGGGCGAGAGAGAGCACCAGCACGCATGTTCATGCACACGTGTGTGTCTGTGGCTCTATGATACAGGTATAGATGTAGCCGTTGGTAAATATGTAAATAAAGGACACTGGTAGAGCTCCAGAAGAAGGTGAAGGTGAGAGCTACTGAATTTACCAGTTTTTGAAGGTGTTCAGACTGGACAGCTGTTAAGATCCACTTTCGAGTCGCTTGCGATGTGACGGATTTTTAAATTTGGAGAACCATGAGAAACTAGGAAATGTGTGGAGGCTACTTTTATTTTGAAATTCAGATTTATGGAAGTGTAAATTATATTCACCCTTTTGAGATATACAGTTGATGAATTTGGCCACATTTATCCATGTGTAAAAGAACCAGTGTCTGAAATAAACAGGACATTTTATCATATTGTTAACTTTCATTCTGGATCTAGCCCACTTTAGTCGCCCCTGGATGCCCTGTGCCCCGGTCTTCTGTCCCTTCCTCCTAACCGCCACAAACTCTGGCAGTCACTGAGTTATTACCTGTTTAGCTTCTTCTAAAAACATCACACAAGTGGTATCTTGTGCGTGTCACACTTTCTGTTTGCATCTATCACTTAGTATAACCCTGGTTTGTTCCTTTTCATCGTTTTCTGTTGCTGGTATTCCATGAAATGGATGGATCACAGTCTTCGTTGATGGGCATTTGGATAGTTTTCAGCTTATGGTCATGATGAGCAGAGCTCTTGGAAATGTTCGTTCACATTCAAGTCTTTTTATGAACATATTTCCCCACCCCTTCAGACAAATACTAGAAAGTAGGGCAGCAGCTTGTCTAATAAGCATTTATTTACTTTAACGAGCTGTTTCCAAAGTGACTGTCCCTAGTAAAGGCTTCCAAGAAGTGAGTTAGCTGTACTGATATGTGTGCCCATGAAGGCCCTGGGTCTTCGTCAGTGCCCTCCGCAGGTATTGATATACCTGATATTTCATCCACATGTAACATGCATGGTTGGTGGATATTTTTGAGGCCCACACTGGATTTGAACTGGTGAACTTTGGAGGCTGGAGGCTAAGTTGTTAGCAATTGGAGGCAGCCCAAAATGATATCCGTCAATAGAGCTGTAATTACTGACTTCACCCAAAGGGAACTTGACAGCGGAACCAGTCCCGTGAGACTCAGGTTCCCACAGCCGTCTCCATCATGGACTCTTGGAGGATCTGTGAAAAAATGTCACAGTCGAAACTCTGCACCAGAGCAGCGAAACCCCAAGCCTGAGACAGAACAGATGTCAGTGTTTTGGGATCTGATCGCGTCTGCAGACAAGTTCGGGCCGGTGTGAGCCAGGCGGCTGGTGAGGCCGGGGACACGAGGCTGTGTCCCATGTGCTGGGTGCCCAGACAGGGCTCTGCATCCCTGGATCGGTGTCTAGCGCCTGTGGGCAAAGACCTTGGCAAGTGAGCTCCACGCTGCTGTTGCGCTAAACTAGAACGGTCCACTTGTCACCTGGCTGGCAGGAGGCTCATTTTCTGGTACTCGGAATAGTCTCTTACAGGCATCTCTGTTTGTCCACCTTCGATGGTGCCATTTTAGTTCTGCGCTTTTAGACAGTTCTGTTTTCTCTTCAGAGTTATCACTGTATGTGGCTAAAAACAGTTCAAGCATATGGAGCTTTTTTATTTGGATGACTGAGGGTGACACTTTTGATCAGCCTGCCTTAAAAGACAGTTCCCAGAATGCAGAGCTCTGCAGAAAGAATACTTTGTACAGCGGTGGTATACTTAGCATTTATTGGTTCCAGTATGTGTTTGCACGGTATCAACAAAAAGGTGTTTTGGGGGGGTGGAGAAACAGCCAGCAGTGCTAGGGCTTACTCTTGGCTCTGTCCTCATGGGTACATATGGCTCTGTTAGCCTTGGGGGAACATGTGGGGTTTCATGGACAGAACCTGGCTTGGCCATGTGCAAGATGGTACCTGACCCACTGTAATTGCAGTGAAAGTTTACAACTGGGTGCTGTTGGTAAGGTTTTTAAAATGTGTCTACATTTTTGACAAATACTGGAATGCTACCAGGTCTAGTCAACTTTTGAATCTTCACCTTTTTCAAAGAAGTGGTGCCTCTGAACATTGCATGGTGTTTGATTTCTTAGCCCTAAGTGCAGACTACTCTTATTGACTGGATGGGCGGTGGGGGTGGCTTTCATACTGAACTGCTTAGGTATCAGTTAAAATGTTATCTCTGTTTAAACTTAGTTTTAAACAAAACTAAGTTGTAATATTTTAAATTGTTTTGGGGTCACTCACATCTGATTGTGCTCAGGGCTTACTCCTGACTTTGCACTGTAGGGTCACTCCTGGCACTGCTCAGGGGACCATAGGTGGTACCAGGGTGAACCCAGGCTGAACATGTCCATAGCAGGTTGCCCACTGTACTATCTTTTTAGCCCTCAAAAATTTGAGTATAAAAAGCATGATCCAGTTACAGCGTGTCGGGGATGCCACCGGGGGTCCCCCGACAGTGCCGGAAGCGAGTTCCCTTCCTCCTCCGAAGCCAACGGGAATGGATGAAGACTCAGGAATCCGATGCAGTTTTAAAAGGCTTTACTTATCACAGGTTCAGGCATACAAGTCAGCAATAGGAGAAATCCTGTGCTTAGGATTCCCAGCTAGAACCCCAGACATGTGTCGGCCAAGATGGCGGCCACCACGTGTTAAGGCCCTGTAAAAAGGAGAAAAGACAAGACTCCCAAAGGGTGCGAGCTCACAAAGAGAGAGCCCAAAAGAGAGAGAGAGAGAGAGAGAGAGAGAGAGAGAGAGAGAGAGAGAGAGAGAGAGAGAGAGAGAGAGAGAGAGAGAGAGAGAGAGAGAGAGAGAGAGAGCAGCAGGCTGATTTTATACCCCTGCCACTCAGACCTCCCACTATTATGGGAAGCTGGAAGGGTTAAATGCCCTCAGGTAATTTCTCCCAGCACCTCACATAGGCCCTTTTATATTCTAATGTTTTGAGCCAAGATCTGCCTGGAAATGCCTTTATAGGGTAGAGAAGGGGGTTTCTGAGATGGCATGCCTCTGTACCAAAGACTATACTAATGCCAGTTAAATATTTCTCCAAGCCTTCACAAGAATCTCGTCTACTTCATGGTAGTTTTGTATTTTAGTTGCCTTTGAGTTATCAGGGAGCCATGCTTGGTTGCATGGAGGCAAACAGCATTTCTCTCTAGTCTAATTACTTAGAGATCCAATGTGGCCAGGATAATCTGCTGGTAAGATCTAGCTAGTCCCACGATGATTGTGGTAGCATGAGAGAATATTTATACCAGCTAGTACAGAATACATGGTCAGATAAACTGCCACATTTAGACTACCCCCTGTCTACAAAGTGACCTGCAGGAGGCAATCCAGGGCAGATGCAGAGGCTCTTAGAGGAGTCCTGCAACAGCAGTGGACTTTTTCATTATTATTGTTATATTTTCTGGAATCTTCTATCCCAGAAAATTTGCTTTTCTATAATTATAGCATCACATTTTCTATTTTTCTAGTTGCACTATTTTTTGTTTTAAATGCTGTACAGAAGGCGCTAATGGGAGCAAGAAGGGTGTCCTTAGCTCCTGATGCTCAGTGCTCTGCACTGCTGAATCAGCCTTGGGCCTGATATCTTGGCTTCCATTTATTCTTACTGCTCTGGAGGGAGCAATATCTGGTCCACATACCTGCAATATTTACGAGAGTGCTTTGTCATTGTTTATCTCCACAGTCTGCTTTTGTTACAAGGTTTGCTTTAGAGTATGAAACAAAATACTGCATCTCATAGGGTTTATTAAAAATAACGTGGCCACGAGTGGTTTTCATGCATAATATGAAGAATATACTGTGAAACAGGTCATCTCCAGCTGTCACTGTAAATGGCTTTGGACAGCCATTACCGTACTTTGGGTAAGAATATTTTGCACCACGAACTGTAGGCAGATCAATATAGTTGACTTTGAAAATGCTCAGTCTTTGTTATCACTAGTGTTATCCTTTTCTTTTGTCTCTTAAAATCCTGGTGTAAAAGTATCTATACTTAACCCTCTTCAGCTGGAATGGCTCAAAGAACACTAAGACACGCTCTGCTCAGAATGATGAAAAACAAATACAGAGACAGAATATTGAAAGCAGCAAAATGAGAACAGGAGCTTACATGCCAAGGAAGCCTGTGAGATTCACAGCAGATCTGTCAGATGCGACTTTCTGAGCTCAGAAAGAATGGGGGATGAAGTACTGCGGAATGAGCACCTCCCCAAGAATACTCTGCCCGAGGTTATCATTCCGATTCGAAAGAAGTAGACAGGACTGCATGGATGGGCAACAGCTTAGGGAATTCATAGTCTTGAAAGCAGTCTTGCAAGAGGCATTAAAGGGCTTTTTAAAGGACAGGACAAACTTCTCAGCACTCATCAGATAGGGCACTCATTCATGGCACTCAGAGTTGCTCTCACTAGGTTAAGAAAGGTTGGATATTCTCCTAGCTTACTAGGGATTTTACACATTTTTAATGACAAATTAATATTTATGCTAAATATTCTAGATCTGATCAGTGTTTCTTTTTTTAAGACATAGGGGTTTTCATTATAATTTTTTGCTTACTAATGCCTACCGTAAGCAGTATGTAGAATGTAACATCTTACATGAAGCCCATATCTTCTTACCTGAAGCCAGTGTTTTCTTCTTAGCATAAAGCACACTTTTAAGCTTTTAGAGGCCTAGTCAGGTTTCCCCTTAAAATTTTATTAATAATTTTCACTTTTCCACCTATGTGTGGTTTGTTTGTTTCATGTAAAGTTTTAAGTTCTCAGCACCAAATTATTTCTAATATTTTTAAAGTTTATATACCCGTAAAATAATAGTTTTAGAAAAACAACTTTATGGACTTATCATTGATCTGTGATTTTGTGGAATTCTAGAATATTAGCTCTGTTCATCTTTGTAGGTGTCACCACTCCAGAGAGAGAGAGAGGGAGAGAGAGAGAGAGAGAGAGAGAGAGAGAGAGAGAGAGAGAGAGAGAGAGAATGGGGGGGAGAGAGCAAGATCTCATCAAGATCTCATGTGTGAGATACAAAGGAGACATAGTAAAGGAGCAATAGATGGTCAGAGTCATCTGAACTAGAGATTCTGCCTATGAACTGAGCTTTCGGGGTGGGTGGGAAGGGTCCTTGGTACATTGGTAGAGGGAAGCGGGGACTCTGCTTGGTGGTCTGGTGTTGGAATGACCCACTCTCCAGGGAGGGTGTGGCTTAATGACTTTGGGGGCCGTGTAGGACGTGCCAGAGGAGAATGCAGGAAGGTGACTGGTGGGAGTCAGTGGACTCCCTAGATAGAATCCTGGTGTTGGAGGGCCGGAGCAATAGTCCAGCGGGTAGGGCGTCTGCCTTGTATGCAGCCGACCGGGTTCGATCCCCAGCATCCCATATGGTCCCCCACGCAGTGCCAGGAGTGTTTCCTGAGTGCAGAGCCAGGAGTAACCCTGAGCATCGCTGGGTGTGACCCAAAAAAAGAAAAAAAATAGTCCTGGCGTTGGGGGTCATGGAAAACAGACAGAAGCAGTGGCCAGTGTGGACTGGGCTCCATTTCCTCCCCAGCCCAGGCTCTGCTGGCTCTGTTGGCCTTGCTGACCCTTCTCACTAGGTCTTTGAGAATGAGCTATCAGAGAAAAGGGTCGATTAAGGCCTTCCAGCTGTCATCTGTGCTTGTCCTAGGTTACAGAAAGGATGAGAAAGGACAGGCTGGTTTGCCCTCTAATGTAGAGGGGACATTGTTGGTTGGGCATAAAATTTGATCAAGCTCACTATGGCCCTTTGAAATTTAGCACAGGACAAGTCAGGGTATGTGTGCTGCCGTTAGGCTCTCTAAGTCACCTGTTTTCCCAGCCTTTTAGTAGAGAAATTCACTACGCAAAATAAGTTTATTTTTAGATTACTAGTCTGGAATAATGTCACTTTAAATATGTTAGTTTGGGCCATCTGAGGTGATGCTTAGGGCTTCTTCCCATTGGCTCTGTGCACAGGCGCCACCCCTGATAGTGTATGTGGTGTTGGAGACCCAGACTTGGACAGCTGTGTACTAGGCAAGTGTCCTACCTGCTGTTCTAGTTTTCTGGCCACTTTCTTTAAATCTAGAAGAGTTGGTGGCGAAGGCTTCTCAGTGGCATTAACATTGGAAGTTGCTTTAAGATTCAGCGCAGAAAGCGAAGCCGCATTTCTCCCTCTGGCCTTCCGCTTCATCTCAGGCATCGTATTGCTTGTTCCCCAGTTGTGCTATGTGGACTACGGACAGAATGGTGTCTTACAGCATTTTCACAGTCGTGTTTGAGACATAATTTTTAATGGCAGAAATTATAGTATACAAATGAAGGAATACGTTTCAAAAATTTTTTTAAAAACTTTCTAATTGCCTGCATTGTAAACGAAAACCTAATCTTTCTAAAATGCCTTGATGAGGAAGTGACTTATTTTACAAAAGAAGTCATTTGATTGCTTTAATATAATAGTCTTTTGCAGTAAGTTTCTCACCTTAAAATTATACTATAATCTTATAATATCATGGTGTTATACAAACATTAACTTGAGAAGATAGGTGCTCATCTATATGTTCATTGTAGTACTTAGTAATTGGGACATGGGAGGGACCCAGATGTCCCGCGCAAATAGATGGTTCAAGGCGTTGTCATGTGCACACAAGGAAATGCTCTGCAGCTCCAAGGGAAGCTGAAATCACATGGCTTGCTGGAGGGCGTCACGCCAAGAGGGCAAAGGACAAGTACTGGGTGATTCTACACATCTGTGGCCTATGGAGAGATATGGGAATAGGCGGGGGTGCAAAGAGAGCAAATCCTTGGTCCCGCACGTTAATCTGTCCAGTTCGCAGTCCTGCCCTGAGTGTGCCCAGTACGGAGGGGAACAAGGAGACACTGATGCAGAATGCGGAGCTCTACACCTGCCCGGGCCCTGGGGCGTGGAGGTGAGGTGTGGTACCATGACATCAAGGTCGAAAGTCACACTGTGTCAACGTGTCACCCGAACCATAGCAATTAAACCAAAACTGATCAGGGATTTCTCCACCTCGTTTTGTATCTGGGGTTTATTTTGTTTGGGAATCACACCTGGTGGTACTTCACACCTGCCTCTGCTCAGGGCCTCGCATGATGGAGAGCAGGATTACACCATGTTGCAGGAGCAGCCCGAGCTCTGGCTGGGCCCTTACGCCACCTGCTGCGCTGATCATGTTTGCTCAGTGGCCCGAAAGGCCAACCCCGCCATCTCCTTCCATTTGACAATCTGGTGGAAGTGAAGTCAATATTCCCCTGTGGCGTTTTCTGTGCCAAATCTTGACGTAGCTGCAGCTTTCTAGGAACTTGTCCGTTAATTGTGGGGGCGTCTGATCTAGGATTTTTCCGAACCCTGTGATTTGGTATTTGTAATGACTGATGTCAACGAGTCTTTCTGGCGCTTTAGTAATTATGTTGAAGTTCAGTGGCTTGGTTACTGCAAAATAAATGCCAAAATGGTGACTAATTTTCTGATAGTCAAAATACCTGTGATTCTTTATAAAACTTTATAATGTTTGATATTGAAAATGACCTGGGTGATTGTGTTTAGGATTAACTTTTAAAATGCATAATTAATTGAATGGGTCTCAGGGTGGTTGGACATTTAGAAGGTTTGGGAGATTCTTCTCTGATGCCCCTCCAGGAGCCGGCTCCAGGAGACAGTGCAGGAGTTGGGCCCTTGCCTTAACTTGTTCACTCTGTGGCAACCCCATGGGTCCCCCAGGCCCCAGCAGGAGTGATCCCTGAGCACAAGGTAGGGATAAGCCCAGAGACCACTGGGTGTGGCTCAGCACCCCCCCAAAGAACAGTTCTATTCCTTAATTTTGTTTTTGATTTAGGTTGGAGTCATTGCAGAAATTGATCAGGTCTTTTTTTTGATTGTATGTCCTTAAACCTAGCTGGAACAAATATTACTGGCCTGGTGGGCACTTGATTCAGCTAAAAAATACAAAATGGCCTTTTCAAGTTAGAAATCGTTTTTTCTTTTTTTTTTCTTTTAAAAAAAAACACAACTTTTAATTTGGTTAAAAGTCAACCCGCTTGGAGATTTGTTTTCCATCTGCTTTACCTTGCCCCCAGGAGCCCATTTGTGCAGGCCCTTGGGGGAAAGAGGGGCTTGGCGACCACTGCCCGTGGGCTGCCGCATCTGCGCTTTCTCACAGTGCCACAGAGCAGGCGGACTTCCAGTGTCGATGCTTGCAATGTCTCCTGGCGGTGGTTCATGACCTCTGGGTTATTTAAGCCTCTGCTGACGCTTTGCAAATCCTTCTAGTCAGCACGCAAGATTCTGTACTTTGTCCTTTTTTAAAAATAAATTTCCTGGGGGCCGGGCGATAGCCCAGTGGGTAGGGCGTTTGCCTTACGGTTCGATCCCCGGCATCCCATATGGTCCCCCGAGCACCGCCAGGAGTAATTCCTGAGTGCAGAGCCAGGAGAAACCCCTGAGCATCGCCGGGTGTGACCCCAAAATAATTAAAAATAAGTTTCCTCAACAAAGAGGCACCACTTGGCGTTGCTCAGGGGTTACTCCTGGCTCTTTACTGGGGCGCCACTCCTGGCGGAGCGGGGGCCTCTGGGCTGCGGGGTTGAGCTGGTCAGGTGCGCTAGGCCAGCGCCTGCTCCGTTGTGCTCCTTTTCTAACCAGCGCCTGTTCACTCGTAGGCGCGTGACTGGTGCCTAAAATGGAAGTAGATGTGAAGGGCGAGTCGAGAAGCCCCCTGGCCACGCTGCCGCTGCCCGTGGCGGACGCCAGCCCCGGGAAGGCCGAGGCCGGAAGCCCCGCTGCTCCAGCACGCCCCTGCTCGCCCATGCGCCGGACTGTGTCCGCCTACCAGATCCTGCACATGGACTCCAACTACCTGGTCGGCTTCACCACGGGCGAGGAACTCCTCAAGCTGGCGCAGAAGTGCAGCGCGGCGAGGAGAGCAAGGGGAGGCGGTGCCCGCCCTGCGCACCAAGCAGCTGGGCGCGGCCCTGGCCCGCTCCTCCCGCCTGTACAGAACCCGAGTCGGTACTACCAGCCCCACGAGATCCCCGCGGTGAACGGCGCCGGCGGCGGCGGATGCCCAGCTCGGGAGACAAGTGCGCCAAGCCTTTACCTTACGAACCCTACAAGGCCCTGCACGGCCCCTGCCGCTGTGTCTTCTGAAGGGCAAGCGGGGCGCACTCCAAATCCCTGGACTACCTCAACCTAGACAAAATGAACATCAAGGAGCCCGCCGACACGGAGGTGCTCCAGTACCAGCTGCAGCACCTCACCCTGCGGGGGACCGGGTATTTGCCAGGAATAACACATGATTTGCTCGGCGGGCGGCCAGTGTGACGCCGCAGCTGAGGCCAGCCTGCCCGGGGCCAGGCCCCCTCTGTTGTACTGTGTACAGGACTCTTCCCGCTGTAGGTGGTCGCATCAGCACCGTGTTCCTGGAACACGCACGTTGCGTGGCGCAGATTCTGAATGCAGGAACGGGATCGCAGGGACCTGGGGGAAAATCGTTCTAGAGCACGTATCCACAAAGAAACCCGAATGTTGACTGTTGAGTTTGTGTAGCCTCTTAGCTAGGAAAACAAAACAAACAAGGCTTCGTGCCCTGTCAGCTCGATGCTTATCTCGGATTGGGACACTCCAAATGGGAATGTTATCCGCTTGGTTGTGATACATTAGAAATTTCTATCTTAAGTACACCAAGTACTTCTTTGATCTCTGTATTTTACTATGAAATGTACGTAATGATTTGTTTTATGAAATTTAGAACCTGAGCGCAGCTGAATTGGACCACTTTTTATTTTTCAAGATTGAGTTTAACTATTTTATAACTGGTTTTGCACTGAAAAAAATCAACATTTCAGATGGACAAGTGAGCGATCTTTCTTCATTTGCCTCAATAATGTTATTGAGCAATGGATTTTTTATTTCCGCATGGAAAGGTATGGATCTCTATGGCTGTAAAATATTTCTTTATAGCGTTATTCAAGTGTGTCTTAATAAAATTAAATTTGGGATACAAAGTATTTATTTTACATTAGGTGGGGTTGGGGAAAGATGCTCTTCCAGAAAGTATCCAACTTGGAAGTTTTCCTAAGTTGAAAAAAAGTTTCCTCTGCTTATTTTCTAAGTTCAGCTTCCTCTGGATCTTTACAATGGAAAGGATTCTTTTTATTTGTGGGTTATAGGCATAATACTGTTTGCATCTGAATGTTCTGTAAATGAATGGAACTCTAATACGAGGACCTCCTGGTTTCTACTAGTGAATGCTTAAACTAAGTGTGAAGTGACACCATTTAGCATGGTACCGGCTCGTCCCGATTTAGTTTTCTGCAGTACAAGGACTCACTGAAATTGCAGTTTCTAGGATTAGAGCAGGAAGCTCAGTGCTTCTGCAGTTTTAATGGGTTAATCCTGGATTACTTAACAATTTATGTCAATTGCACTGGTTTAATTTGTTGCTAAAGAAGTAGTACCCTGGCTTTGGTAACAAATATAGCTCAACTATTCTTCAATATATTTTGGGGAAAAAAAACCAATGTATGTGCAACTTACCTTTTTGTAAAAGTTTCTATTTCTTTTTTGACTCTTGAAGGTGCAATTTATTACTAACATGGCATTTCAGGCAGTGGAGAACTGCTTACTTTAAATTGAATTTTGGGCAGTGAATTTCTTAGGTGGTAGCAATCTTGCATGTAAAATTAAGAACATCTATTATTGAGTGGTTCATTCTGGTCTTTTTCACTAGCCAGAATGAAAAGCAAACTAGAACAGAAACATTAGAAGCCCCTAGGAACTCTGTCAACATTTATTATACTTTCGCCAAGGCAAACCGTCTAAAAGACCCTGGGAATGTTGGCCCACAGCTTTCTGAGTTGTTTGGATTCTGTGGTGGGCTGGAAATTTCCAGTTGTGTATTTTAAAGTAAATTGCACCTTTGTAACATATTGTCTTGACAAATGATCACTAAGATTAACTATATCTATACAGTCATTAGTTTGACAAGAAATAGAATCCTGTCAGATGCCAAAGAGTTGGGATTTTTACGTTTAATGATTAAACACCGTTATTTATTGATGATTTACCCTGTGGAACTGTATTATTTCTAACTATGAAATAAAAGGGTTATGTAAACATGCATTGCTGTGTGGCGCTTTCAGTGAGGCCCGCCGTCAGCGGGCTGATTCCCATTTCGAATTCCTCCTAATTCCCATATTTCTAGGCCATAAGTGTTGGTGCTCGCTCTCATCTCTAAGTATGCCTCTGTTTTCCTGTCTATCAGGAAACACAGTTGTGTTCCCAGGAAATCTGTCCTTGCCCCATGCCTAAATAATTTCTTGAACTACATAAACAGTGTGTGCTTTTTTTTTTTCTTCAAGATGGAAGATGACAAACCTACTCTGCTTAATGTTTTGAAATACGGTGTATCCACTATCACATGATTAGTAGCAAGAGCTCATTTTAAATAGGTTCCTAGAAAGCAAGTTTCAGAACTCTTCGATGTTTCCAAAATGTGCTTGTCAGAATCCACTGCTCTCTAATCTCACTTTCTCTGCTTTCCATGATCATACTCCTGTGAGATGTCATATTCTGTTTAAAATATAATAGGTTTGGCTGGGTGTTCAATAGATGAAAACAAAAAATTTTCTCTAGCCTTTTAGCACAGACAGTTTCTGAATTCTCCTTCCTAAGGCATTTTGATTCAGTCTCCCACATCAGACAGGCACACATTTGCTCTAACACACCCCATGAGGCCTTAAAGCGGTTCTCATTAAATAGGCTGCAGTACCTCAGAACTTGTTTCCTCAGGAAAGACTGTTTGAGAGGTTCATCGGAGCACAGGGTGGCAATAAAACTTGCTTTTCTTGATCCAGGATGTGGTTTTTGCTAGACATCTATTAGTAGCCTTTACATCTCTTGTTCCAGGGCTCTCCTTGGTAGCAGCAAGGGAACGATCCCACCTAGGGGGCAGATAGGCTAGAAAGCAGTGCAGAGCCTGGGTCTGCTGGACTCTGGTTGACCGGTCCACTCACCTCAGGCTTTAGTGTTCTGCTCGCTACTTTTCTGATGCCCTATGATCTCCTGCAAGGGTGACTATGGGGTATTTTTTTCCCTTTCCTGAGAGATTTATCTTAGAGATTTCAGTAGTTAGGATTTGGGGAGTGTTTGGATTTAAGTTATCTTTTAAAGACCTTGTGATTATGACAAAAACCTATTTTTAGTTTTTATTATTGTTATAAAATACTTTTTGGGGGGATTTCAGGTAAACATTCCCACCCTGCTGCTTCTTTATTATAATTTTTAAAAGTGTATTGTAAGTGCCCAAGAGATACCCTGCAGCTGACTACTTTGCATCCGGCTAACACAGGTTTGATCCCCGAGCCCCACCATGAGTGATTCCTGAGTGCAGAGCCGGGAGTAACTGCTGAGCACTGCCAGATGTGGCACCCTCTACCCCCTGCCCCCACACACACGCACAAGCTTTATTCCTTTTTGAATGAAGCAGTTGTTCGGCAAGTAAGAGGGAAGACCCTCTTGTAGTTTGTGAGTGGCCAAGACTGCCCTGGTGGAGACTCGCTGGCCAGCAGAGACTCGTGTTACTGCTAGAGCAGAGGACCCGTGTTCTGTAGGATTGCCTTTGTCAACAATACGGTGTGGAGCACAGTGAGAGTCCAGCGGGTGAGGGGCTTGCTTCACATGGGCTGACCCAGGTTTGAATCTCAGCACTGCAGGAGGTCCCGAGCACTCCCAGAGTAAGCCCTGAGCTCTGCTGGCTGTAGTTCCCAAAACACGAAACAAAAACATCTCGCAGGGGCCAGACTGTACAGTGGGTCAAGCATTTACCAACTCAGATTTGATCCCTGGTGTTCCAGATGGCCCCTGAAACCTGCCAGGAAAAGAACCAGGAGTAAGCCTGCAAAACAGATCATACAATCTGATTAGCCTAATGGAAGCTGATGATGAATATTGCCTTAAGTTATAATAAAAGCTATGAAAGGGTCCTGGCCCTGTGATTTGATGTGCTTCATTTTGTATTCTTTAGACAAGAATTAAGAAGTGGGTTCCTTGATATTTTACAGGAGAAAAGAAACAAGGACTCTTTCTGACTGAGGAGAAACCTACCAGAAACCAAGGAACAGGCTTGTTAGTTTTACGTTTGCTGGGTTCCAAGCCTGCCTTGGCACATCGTTGGAAGAGAAATACCGCAGTTATGTTCTTGCTGCAAAAACTGCTTAGGGCGAGGTTTTATTAAATGACTCCAGAAGAAAAGCTTAAAATCAAATGTCTTAAATTCTCACCCTTGACCTTGTGGGGTGTCTCTGATAGCCTGACACAAGGGCAAAGCCTGAATCTCAAGCACGCAGTAGGAAAATACTGCAACAGAAATGTAGCATCAGTGGAATGAAAGAGTTGCTTCTCCTTCAGGGATCTTCCGTAAGTGAGCCTGTCTTTGGGAGGCTTGCGAATGAGGAGCGTGGAGGCTTTGTGGGAAAGGGAGCAGCACCCCCAGAGTCGCTGAGTGCTCCTGAGAAGGGTTCTTAGAGGGAGCTGTGGGAAAAGGAGCCAGGAGGCCCAAGTCTGAAGCCTTGAGGCCCAATTCCACCAAAGTCTTATGTAAAGGGATTATGCCTGGATATAACGTACTGCAAGGCCGAATCCTCTGTCTGGATCTGTAACGACAGTTCGGCAAGCAAGGCGCTTTTGATAGTATTAAAATTTGGATCTGTGGGAAGTGGTTTGAGGGGGAGTGGTGGAAACTAAGCGAGCGTGAGCAGGCATCAGTAAGCATCCACTGTCCTGCTCCTCTCTGAGCGCTCACTGTGCTCTCCTATTTAATTTTGTTGTTCTGGGGGCCTCACTTGGAGTCCTCAGGCCCGACTCCTGGCTTTGTGCTTAGGAGTCATTCCTGGCGGGGATGAATTATGCCTGGGATCAAGCCAAGGTTCACCGTGTGCAAGGCAGGTGCCTTAACTCCTGAGCTATCTCTCTGCTCCCCTTTTTTGTTAAGTGAAGCAAAGCAGTTTTATGAAAAGAAATTTACTTAGGAGGATGAGAGGAGACAGCATGAAGAGTGAGGGAGGGGGGAAAAACACAGGAGGGAAATACCTGGTCAAGAGCGAACATGGGAGAAAGTGCAAGTTCCCACTTCCTGAGTACATGGTCGGCTCGGAGTCCACCCGTGCCCTCAGACTCTTCCTTCCGTCTGTATGTGCCAGCCAAGTCCCTGCTGCTGGGCTTCGTTCCTGGCCCTCATTATCTTTCTAGACCCAGCGTTTGAAGCAGCTGTTACTGTCTCGATCGGCCTTACATAGGAGATAAGACTACGCCCCCCTTTCCCCCGCCCCCTCCCAGCAGTACATCCTAACTTGAGATGAAAAAATGATCTGTATGCTCGGAGACCATTCCTGGCCTGTCTTCTGACCAGCGATCAGATGATGAGTGCTGTCACTTGCCCTCACCCGTTAAGCACCGACTGAACACCTGCAGAGATTGGGGACACAGATGGACTCAGGACAGTCTTGTCTTCTAGATGGCGCTTCTTGGTGGAAATAGAATCAAGGCAGCATAAAGAGGCCGAATGAGGGTCCTGCCCACCGAAGAGCAGCTCGGAGATCAGTTGAGTCTGATGGCGCTGAAATCTGAGATGTGTCTTGCTCATCTTTCTGCTAGTAGCCTGGTTATTCAATGTGGTCCCACATTACTCAATGTGGTCCCTTAAGTGGCTGATGTCTGGATCAGTTAAAATGTGCTTAGTTTCCTCCTCAGTGTCTTTCTTGGAAAGTCTGGGAAGAAAAAAAAAGTATGGAAAAGGTGAAGTCATTGACCATGGAAGTTCTGGGTTTGGAGCTGTGGGCCTGTTACCTCTCATATAGCCGTTCCCTCCATCTTTCTCCTTCCTCAAAGAAAAGATCCCAGGTGCAGAGGAAGTCCCAGAAATGCTCGTGTTGGGGCCGGAGCCATAGCCCAGCGGGTAGGGCGTTGGCCTTGCACGTTAGATAGTCGAGACTTTTCGGCGATTCTCCCCTGCCGGGCTTTGCCCTTCACTCTGAGGTGGGCTGGGACTAGAGGAAATGACATGGAAGAAAAGTTCAATTGGAGTCTGAAGTCGACTCGAAAGATTGCATTCTTGGTATCGTTTGTCTAATAAATTAACCTGACTGTAATGTTTTTGTCTCAAGAAAGTTCCTGTACCAAGACCTAGAAAGATAGTACAGGGGTTAAGGCACTGGCCTTGCATGTGGCTTACCCAGGTTCGCCCTCAACACCTCATATGGTCCTCTGAGTATCACCGCGTGTGGCTCCCAGATTTCCTATTATAGATCTTTGCTTTATTTGGGACTACACTCAGCTGTGATCAGAGCTTGCTCCTGGCTCTGCTCAAAAGCACTCCTGGTGGGCTCTGGGGACCATACGGGTGCTGGGAAGCGAACCCCGGTCTGTTGGGTAAAAGGCAAGTGCCTTGCCCACTATACTATCTCTTTGGCCTTCCAGATCTGTCTTCTGAAATGACCGTATAGACAGCTATGTTAGGTGGCAGATTTCTGTGTTTTCTAGTATTTATGTAGTTCTGTTATTTTAGTAATCATTCAAAACATATTTGATGCCACACTCATGTACTAAGAAATTAGTGCAGTTATAAGAAAACTTTTTTTTTATAATTTGGATTTATAGGATCGAATACTGCTTGTGCTAGACCACATAAAGTAATCTGCTATTTTTGATAGTTCAAATAGCTACTCATAGATGTGACGAATGGTCTTCTTTTAAGGGGAATGATCATATTAATTATACTAAACATAGCATTGATTGACCTCCCCCTTAGTAGAAGTTACTTTGTTAACTCTTTATTTTGGGGCGGGATCGGTCCCTTAATATGAAACATGACTCTTGTGGATTTTTGTTTTTCTTTAAGCTTTTTATGAATTTTCTCCTGTCTTCTCCTCCTCCTCCCCTTACTTTGAGCAGTCTCTTGACTAGAAAGATGAATAGTTGTAAACATGACTTAGCCCACTGGGCCAGGCCACTCTGCCTGACAGTCATAGGAAATGGTGTCTAACTTGTGAATAACCCCCCATGCTACTTCCTCTGTGCTACACTCAATTTGTCTTTGTGACCTGGGGCGAGAGAAGCTCCTGTAGAAATCTACAGCCAGACGCGGCGACCTTCAGAGGTCCAGAGAACTGTTAGTTTTGTGTAAAGGACAGAAAAACAAACACATGCTTATTAGAAAGAGAACCACCCAGGGCAGAATATTATAATTTATCCGTCAGAAGGGAAGTCCCATCTGATCCATGGGCTCAGCATTGATTTCTAGCACATTTCAATTATAATTACTGTGTATCAAAATACAGTGGGAATTCATGAGAATGCCAAGGTGAGGGAACCCCGAAGTCAGGGTCCAGAGCGAAAAATAGTTGCATTTTAAACAAGTGCAGGTTTGGGAGGGATTCTTGGAATAAGCAAAGGAGAGACTTCCAGTTCCACTTCCAGTGGGGGGCAGGGGGCATTTCCCTAAGGAAGTAAGTTTAGGTGTGGAGTGTGCAGAAATTGGCCGGGTGGGTAGGAGGGCTGAGGGTCTTCCAGGAAGGAAAAAGCCTGTGTGGGCATTGGACAGTGGACAAAGGCCTCAACCAGTGTGGGCAGAAGCCATGCTAGCAGTCTCCAGGAGGGAAAACGGAATTGCTCAACTAGAACGGCCAACATTGGTGAAGTGTTTGGCTTGAAATTCCAAAGCCTGCTTCACACTGCCCAATAAAATATATCATCAGCGTTTCCTCTAATCGCCACCCACTCCCTTGTGTTTAAAAAAAATCAACCTTGTAGTAACATCTCAGGCTTCCAAAATGCTGTCATCTTCCATGTGGCTCTGGCCGTGAAGTGTTTCAGATATTAGATGCCTCTGTGCTGGCAAGATAATGAAGCTTGGGGTACTCAGGGTCAGTGCCAAGCCCTTGTAGGGAGCAAGCTGGGAAAGAGCTGAGCGAGGAAGTCAGCCGCCTCCCGTTGAGACCTGGGGAAGGGGCCTGTGGAAGGCAGTGGCCTGCTCTCTGCTCTGCCCTGTCCGGCCACTCCCTGGAGGCCAGGGCTGCCTAAGCCGCCCCTCACCAGTTCTCTATGGAGTGTGGAGAGTTACGTGGGGGAAGCCCAGGAGACCATAAGGGTTCTGAGGCCTCCATTGGTTGAACCTTCCTTGGGCACTCTTGGCTCCACAGCAGGCCCGGAAGAGGATTTTTTTTCAGTTTTTAAAAAAAAAATTTTTATTATACCACCATGAGACATACAATTACAAAGGTGTTCATAATTGGTTCGTGGTAATACAGTATTCCAGCACCCATCCCTCCACCAGTGCCCCATTTCCACCACCAATGTACCCCACCCCCTCCCACCACCCCCAGGCTGCCTCAACAGCAGGTACCCCTGTTTCCTCTCTTTCTCTCTCTGTCTCTCTCTCTGTCTCTGCATCTCGCTCCCTCTTCTTTTACACACTGTGGCTAGCCCTGCAGATATTTAGAGTTTATCACTTAAGTCTCTTTGTGTATATTCAATGGTGAGTTTTAGTCTGCCATTACCATTTCCCACACCTAGTAAAACACTGGTATCTATTTATATCCTATTGATGAATGCAGTCATTCTATATCTGTCCTTTTCCTTCTGACTAATTTCACTCAGCATGATAGTCTCCATGTCCATCCATTTGCAGGTAAATTTCATAATTTCATCTTCTCTGACAGCTGCATAGTATTCCATAGTGTAGATGAACCACAGTTTCTTTAGCCAGTCCTCTGTTCTCGGGCTTTTAGGTTGTTTCTAGATTCTAGCTATTGTGAATAGCGCAGAGATGAATAAAGAAGTACAGATAGTGTTTCTAATATGTGTTTTCGGTCGTCTCGGGTATATTCCCAGGAGTGCTATTGCTGGATCAAATGGGAGCTCAATATCTAGTTTTTGGAGGAATGCCCATATTGTTTTCCAAAAGGGCTGGACCAGTCGGCACTCCCACCAGCAGTGGATGAGTCCTTTTTTTTCCCCACATCCACGCCAGCACCGGTTGTTCTTGCTGTTTTGGATGTGTGCCAGTCTCTGTGGTGTGAGATGGTACCTCATTGTTGTTTTGATTTGCATCTCCCTGATGATTAAAGATGAAGAGCACTTTTTCATATGCCTTTTTGGCCATTCGAATTTCTTTTTTTTTGAAAGCTTCTGTTCATTTCTTCTCCCCCATTTTTTGATGAGGTTGGCTGTATTTTTTCTTGTGAAGGGCTACCAGTGCCTGATATATCCTGGATATTAAGCCCTTGTCAGATGGGTATTGGGTGAATATCCTTTCCCACTCTGTGGATTGTCTTTGAATCTTGGTCACCATTTCTTTTGAGGTGCAGAAGCTTTTCAATTTTATATAATCCCATTTGTTTATCTTTGCTTCCATTTGCTTGGTCAGTGGTGTGTCGTCTTTAAAGATACTTTTTGTTTCGATGTCGTAGAGCGTTTCTCCTATGTTTTCTTCTCTGTACCTTATAGATTCATGTCTGATGTTGAGATCTATAATCCATTTTGATCTGACTTTTGTGCATGACGTTAGAAGGAGGTCTAAGTTCATTTTTTTTACACGTAGCTGCCCAGTTTTCCCAGCACCATTTGTTGAAGAGGCTTTCTTTGCTCCACTTAATATTTTTTGCTCCTTTATCGAAGATTAAGTGGTTGTATATTTGAGAGTGTGTTTCAGGATATTCAGTTCTATTCCATAGGTCTACGGGTCTGTCTCTATACCAATACCACACTGTCTTAATTAAAACTGCTCTGTAGTAGAGCTTGAGGTTGTGGAAAGTGATACCTCCCATCTTCTTTTTCCCAAGGATTGCTTTAGCTATTCGTGGGGGTTTATTATTCCATGCAAATTTCAGGAGTGTTTGTTCAATTTCTTTGAAGAACAACATGGGTATCTTTATAGGGACCGCATTGAATCTGTATAAATCTCTAGGGAGTATTACCATTTTGATAATGTTAATCCTTCCAATCCATGAGCAGGGGATGTATCTCCATTTCCTCAGGTCCTCTTTTATTTCCTGAAGTAAAGGTTCCGTAGTTTTCTTTGTAGAGATCCTTTACATTCTTTTGTCAAACTGATTCCTAGGTATTTGATTTTCTGGGGTGCAATTGTGAATGGGATAGTTTCTTTAATGTCCCTTTCTTCCTTCGCTGTTTGCATATAGGAAGACCATTGACTTTTGGGTGTTGATTCTATACCCTGATGTCAGGGACGCCTCCCGTGTCCCTAACAGTGCCAGGAAGCGAGTTCCCTTCTACCTCTGAAGCCTGCGGGGAATGGATGAAGACTCAATAATCCGATGCAGTTTTAAAATGCTTTACTTATCACAGGTTCAGGCATACAAATCAGCAATAGGAAAAACCCTGTGCTTAGGATTCCCGGCTAGAACCCCAGCCACGTGTAGGCCAAGATTGCAGCCACCACGTGTTAAGGCCCTATAAATAGGAGACAAAGACAAGACTCTCAAGAAGAGTGCAAGCCCCAAAAGAGAGCCCAAAGAGAGAGAGAGAGAGGAAGCAGGTTGGTTTTATACCCCTGCAACTCAGACCTCCCAATATTATGGGAAGCAGGAAGGGTCAAATGTCCTTAGGTAATTTCTCCCAGAACCTCACCTAGGTCCTATTATATTCTAATGTTTTGAGCCAAGATCTGCCTGGAAATGCCTTTATGGGGTAGAGAAGGGGGTTTCTGAGAGGGCATGCCTCTGTACCAAAGACTATACTAATGCCAGTTAAATATTTCTCCAAGCCTTCACAAGAGTCTCGTCTACTTTACGGTAGTTTTGTATTTTAGTTGCCTTTGAGTTATCAGGGAGCCATGCTTGCTTGCTTGGAGGCAAACAGCATTTCTCTCTAGTCTAATTACTTAGAGATCCAACGTGGCCAGGCAAATATGCTGGTAAGATCTAGTTAGTCCCATGATGATTGTGGTAGCATGAGAGAATATTTATACCAGCCAGTACAGAATACATGGCCAGATAAACTGCCACATTTAAAATGCCCCTCTATCTACAAAGTGATCTGCAGGAGGCAATCCAGTGCAGATGCAGAGGCTTTTAGGCTTTTAGGTGTCCTGCAACACCCTGCCACTCTACTACAGGAATGTATTATTTCTAGGAGCCTCTTGGTAGAGAGTTTCGGGTTTTCCAGGTATAATATCATGTCATCTGCAAATAGTGACAACTTGGCTTCTTCCCCAGAAGAGGATTTTTTTTAAAATTACGATTACCATTGTTATTATTAACTTTTGATTAGAGGAGAAGGAGAAGAGCAGGTGGGTATGCCGAGGGATCGATATTTGCTTGTTTTTATGCTTTTTTGGGGTATGTTTCTTTCTGGTTTGGGGGTCACACCCAGAAGTTCCCAGGGTTCACTCCTGGGCCCTGAGCCTGGGGCTCACTCCGGGCATGGCTCAAGGGACCATATGTGGTGCTGGGCAATGAACCTGGGTCAGACACGTGCCAGGCAAGTGCCCTACCTGCTGTTCTGTGCTTTGACCCCATAGGCATTGGGGGGGGGTCACACCCTGTATGCATTTTAAAACTAGGGTGCTGGTAGTGTTAATGCGAAGGTGGATTTGCCTGTGCTAGTGGGTTCTTGAGGATTGTATGAAAGAATTACATACAAAACTCAGAAAGTTGAGTAAGTCAGTTTAATATACAGAGGTTTCCAGGTCCTTTCCTCAAATGTCTAACCTCTCTGTTCCCGTGAAGGATTTCCTGGTTCCGTCCCATGTAGTCTGCTCACATCCCACGAATGATGGCCCGGTCCTGTTCCTGTGCTGCTCTCTCAGTGCCTGCCGCTGGGCCTTTCAGCTGTACCGCAGCAGTCCCTGTTGTCCTGTCCCGGCTTTTCGGCTTTTTCTTTGTTTCCAGCCTCTACCCTTTCCACTTGGGTGAGACTCCTGTGCTCAGTACCTTGTCCTGTACCGGGGCATTCGTGCTCTGCCTGAACCTGGGCTATCCTGGGCTTCCAAGCTCTACCGTAAACTGGGCCTTCCTGGCCCTTCCTGTAGCAGCCTTTGCCTGGCCTTCCTTGGCCTATCCATACTGAGCCCTGTACCTGGGCATGCTGCCCTACCTGATCCAAGGAGAGAGGGAGGGAGCCGGTTGGGAGCAGCTGGTCAGATAGGGGTCCAGCTCTTCTCTTCTCCTCTAGTCTCCTTGCTCTTCTCTCTTGTCTTTCCTTCCTCCTCTCTTGTCTCTCCTTACTGGGGAGGGGCCTGGGTTGCCTTTTTATTTGTTGCCAAATCCCACCCCCCAGGTTTTCCTTCTGCATTTTGATTGGCTCTCTATTCCGTGGGTGGGATTAGCTACCTGAGACCTGCTGCTTTCCTCCTTAGTTAGCTCCCGCTGTATCAGTAGCTAGGAGCATGGTCATCAAGGAGTGTAGGTGACTCAGGCTGGACATGTGTTGCAGGACTCCTTTAAGGGCCGCTGCATTAGCACACTAAAGGGCCTAGGTGAGGTGCAGGGAGGGATTATCTAAGGACATTTAACACTCCCTGCTTTCCATAACAATGGGAGGAAGGTCTGAGTTGAAGGGATATAAACTAGCCGGTTTTCACTCTCCGCGCTTCTTTGGGGGCTGTGCTCGCTGTGAGCAGTCGCCCTGCTTGGAAGTGTTCTTCTCCTTTCCCAAAGCCTTTGCACGTGGTGGTCGCCATCTTGGCCTACACGTGGCTGGGGTTCTAGCCTGGAATCCTAAGCATCGGGTTTTTCCTTTTGCTGATTTGTATGCCTGAACCTGTGATAAGTAAAGTCTTTTAAAACCTCATCGGATCCCTGAGTGCTCATCCATTCCTCGCCGGCTCGGAGGTAGAAGGGAACTTCGCTTCCCGGCACTGTCGGGGACCCGGCGGAGCGCCCCGACATTTGGCGTCCCTGGTGTGGGCAACCACGAACATCGTCTGGTCTAATTATCATCGGACAGAGATCATCTGCCTCCGAACCGTGAGTAAAATGATGGATATCTCATGGTATAGATACATTGTATCTTTTATTGGCTCGGAACCATACATAGCCCAGTCTATAAAGTTCCTTTCTGAGAACTACTCTATCTTTTCACAAATCATCTGGGTCCTTGCGATTTTTAAACTGTACCTTTGCGTAAGGACAATGTTTAATAGAGAGAGGGAGGAAAGTAATAAATTGAATGCAATCTTAAGGGACGAGATTTACTCAGCGATTGAAGAAATAAGTGAGGATCATAAAGCTACAGGTAGACTGGTCTTAAAGCTTGAGGACAGAATTATTAAACAGAGTTTAAAATTTGAAAAGAAATTAGAAGAACAGGAAAGTAAAATTATTAACCAGATTTTAAAATTTGAGGAAAAATTAGAAGAACAGGATTTAAAATTCAAGGAAAAATTAGAAGAACAGGATTTAAAATTCAAGGAAAAATTAGAAGAACAGGATTTAAAATTCAAGGAAAAATTAGAAGAACAGGAAAGTAAAATTATTAAACAGGATTTAAAATTTGAAGTAAAGTTTGAAGAGCAGAAGAAGGATATCGATAAAATCAGCATTATCTTAGAGGAAGAAATTGACAGACAGAGAGATAGAATAGATGGACAGAAAGAGGAGGTTTGGAAGTTACACATAAGATTGAAAGAACAAAAGGAAGAAACATATAGGAAACTTGAAAACTTAAACCAAGAAATGGATGTGTTACGCAGGGAGATTTCTGATTTCATAACTTATCAATCAGGACCTAGCGCATACCCAATACTGAGGCGTGAACCAACTAAAAGCCGTTCACAAACACGCCCCAAAACTGTAGACTTGAAAAAGGTGTATACATTCCCAGCAAAAAAATCTAAAAAAGAATTCTAATGTGGCTGATAACTTAGAGGAGGAACAGGAAAACCCAGAGGAGGCAAATTCCCAAGCTGAAAATCTCCCCAGAGTTAATACCCTCAATGGGGTAGATGTTCCTCTGCCAGATACTACAAGCTCTGATGAGGAAGAAGGGGAGAAACAGATTAGCTCGAGTCAAAGAGCAAAGCCCAGCAATCTTTCTCATGACCAATCTAAAGATAAAGTAAAACCGATTCATGAAGACTTAAAAATTGAGGCAATAACCTCATTTAGGAAGGCTTGCGACAGGTTTGGAATATCAAGTCCTTATACTTTAAAATATTTAGCTGATTGGAGCGAAAGTAGTCAGTGGGTATTGGGAGACTTTGAAACGGTAGCCGATACTTGTCTAAACAAATCACAGTACATGCAATGGCATATGTGGTATGCAGATGGGGTTAACCAGAATATTGACACTTTAAGAGAAAAGGAATCAGGCCATACTATAACTTTTGCCATGCTAAAAGGTGAAGGTGAATGGAAAAACAAAGCAAAACAAGCGACATTACCTGAACCTATTTTAAAATTCGTTCGGGAGACAGCATTAAAGGCGTGGGAAAGAGTAGGTTCCGACCCAGAATTTCTAGGTAGCTATACAAAAATTTACCAGGGTCGTGATGAACCATACTTTGATTTTGTTGGGAGATTATGTGAAACAATCCAAAGACAGGTTCAAGACCCAACCACTCAAGAAATCCTAAAACTAAACTTAGCATATGAGAATGCTAATCAAAAATGTCGAGCATTACTATATGGTATTAAGGAAAAGGCTGACCTCATGGGGTATCTAAAGGCCTGTAGAAATGTCGGTTTAACCTCCCATAAAACACAGGATGATATAGAGGCTTATCCCATACAGCAGGAGGATCAGGAGAGGGATGAAATGTCAGACAGCTCTAGGGAGAGAAACAAGTCAGACAGCTCTAGGGGGAGAAACAATAAACTTCAAAGGATAAACAATAATCGGAGAAACTATTCTAATAATCGCAGCTCCACCCCTCGAAGGGCCCCACCTGGACCATGCCCAAGGTGCAGAAAAGGAAAACATTGGGCCAGAGACTGTCGGTCTTGGAGGCGAAGTCAGCCTCAGGCTTCATCTGGACAGATAACCTGCTTTATCTGCGGAAAGAAGGGACACACCCGTAGAGATTGCCCATCTTCTACAATTATCAATACAGGGCAACATTCTAATAATCCCTTTATAGGAAATGTTACATGGACCCCCTCCCAGGTTCCACAAGCTCCGCAGGCTCAAATAACATCTATGCCTCCCCTAATGCGGGAAACTGGGTGGGGGCCAGCCCCAGGCCCAGCTGAATCCAGGGGCACTTTCCTTCATTCCACCTGCCCAGTATCCTCCGAATCAGAATCCACAGAATTACAGTCAATAAATGCTCTCTGGCCTACCCCATCAGGCAGTGGCAGTCTCGACATTCTCTGCCCTAAGACTGTCACAATATACCCAAGTCAAGACCCCTACATGCTAAAAACAGGGATAAAAGGACCTGCTCCCCAGGTAGTATGGGTTTAATTCAGGGGAGCGATTGGCTGAAATTTAAGGGAATTATGGTGCATTTCGGACTTCTGGATCCTGAATCTCATGGAGAGATAATACTGTCAATATCTGTGCCAACTAAATGGACTTTTAAAAAAAGGGGAACCACTTGCTAAACTATTATTATTTTTTGAGGATCCGTGTAGTCAGTCCGAACACCCTACAGCTGGTGGCTTAAACAGTACCAACCATTCTGCCAACTTCATTGTTGGTTATGCAGCCACACAGAACCAAGCCCACCAGCCACCTGCTAACTATCTAGTTGGGTACACTGCCAGAATTTCTCAGGCCAAGCAGCCGGTTATACCCATCGAAATTTATAAAAGGAAATTCAAAGGCATGTTGGATACAGGGGCAGACATATCCATAATCTCCACCAAGTATTGGCCCTCTAACTGGGCCCTAAAGAAAGTGTCCCATAGCCTGAGCGGGGTAGGCAATATCTCCTCCTCTCTTATCCGACAGAGTGCCAGGTGGCTGCCGTGTATTGGACCTGAAGGGAATGTAGCCATGGTCCAGCCTTATATAGCCCCTATGCCTTTAACTTTATGGGGTCGAGACATGCTGGAGCAGTGGGGGGCAGTAATCCACATACCTCGTCCAATTCCCCGTCGAGCACCAATTCCAGCTCTCCATAATAAGCCTAACACCGGAGTAACCCTTTTTAATTGGGGCCGCTGTGGTTAAGCGCCCACTACCTATCCGTATTCAGTGGAAGTCTGACAAACCTATATGGACACCACAGTGGCCCCTCAATACCAAAAAAGTTAGAGGCGCTAACAAATCTAGTGGAAGAACAGCTGAAATTAGGACATATTGAGGAAACGTTTTCAGAATGGAATTCCTCCGGCTTTTGTAATACAGAAAAAATCAGGCAAATGGCGTTTGCTGATTGACTTAAGAAATGTAAATTCTACTATGGTCCCCATGGGAGCCCTACAACCTGGGCTCCCTCTCCAGCAGCTATTCCTAAGGATTGGCCGCTAATTATCATAGATTTAAAAGACTGCTTTTACAGCATACCTATCCACCCAGATGATCGGAAAAGGTTTGCATTTTCAGTCCCTTCCATTAATCATAAAGGTCCTTTACGTAGGTTTCAGTGGACAGTATTGCCCCAAGGAATGACTAATTCACCTACGATGTGTCAACACTTTGTTGATGAGGTTTTGCGACCCATTCGTGCTAAATTTCCTGGTGCATACATCATCCACTACATGGATGATATCCTGCTAGCTTGTGATAATTCCAGAGATCTCCAGAATTTATATAATGATGTAATGACAGTTTTACCAGAGGCTGGCTTACAAGTAGCTCGGAGAAAATCCAGATGCAGCCTCCATATGAATATTTGGGCTATGCTCTTGACCGCACTACAGTGCGTCCTCAAAAGATCTCCATTAGTCAGAAAAGGCTCAAAACCTTGAATGATTTTCAAAAACTGCTGGGGGATATCAACTGGGTGCGCCCCTCCCTTGGTATTCCTAACTGTGAGCTCAGTAACCTGTTCCACACCCTTGAAGGTGATCCTGCTTTAAATAGCCCAAGGCAGCTAACTCCTAAAGCTCAGAAGGAATTAGATTTTTTTCATGAATCGGCTTCAAAAATCTTACCTCTCCAGATTTAATCCCGGAGAAAAGGTATGGTTCTTGGTCTTCAACACTCCCGAGTCTCCAACTGCTGCGATAGCCCAATTATCTGGACCGTTAGAATGGGTTTACTTACATAACAAGCAGAATCGTACTGCTACACCTTACCTTGAGATGATAGCTAACCTTATAATTAAGGGAAGATCAAGAACCCAAGTATTACTTGGACATGATCCCCATGTAATTGTACTACCAGACCCTAAAAAAGAAATTGAAGCTGTTTTACCACTCAGTGAAATCCTTCAGAGAGCTTTAGCAGATTTTTCAGGAGAAATATCTTATCATTACCCAGCTGGAAAAACCTGGGAATTTCTGAAAAGGACACCTTTTATAATTTCCACCATTGTCCGCTCCTCTCCCATTCCTGATGCTCCAGTGTATTATATTGATGGCTCCTCATCAGGAAGGGGTGGAATTACAGGTCCTTCGTTGACCACTACTGTGCATACAAATTATAAATCTGCCCAACAAGTGGAACTCGCCACCCTGATACATTTACTATCCCATATATCTGGCCCATGTAATGTGGTGAGTGATTCTGCATATGTAGTTGGTTTATTTCCTGGAATTGTCACTGCTTCTTTAAATGCCCATAATCCTATAATTCAGGAGCTGCTCCATAAACTACAAGATCTCCTCCGAAATAGAACATTCCCTATATACATCTCCCACATCCGTTCTCACAGCCGACTCCCGGGCCAATGGTTCGAGGAAACGAAGCAGCAGATCTCTTGGCAGCACCAGTATTTAAATCAGCTGAGGAAGAGCACCAGACTCTACATACAAATGCCCGCCGCCTTCATGTACACCATGGCATCCCATGGAGACAAGCTAGACAAATTGTCCGCAACTGTCCTGTCTGTGCTCCTTTACATTGTACATCTCATGTAGCAGGAGCAAATCCTCGAGGTTTACAGACAAACCAATTGTGGCAGATGGATATAACTCATACTAACTTATTTCCCAACAAACCTTTCCTTCATGTGGTCATCGATACATATTCCCGGTTCATATGGGCTGTTCCTATGACGTCTGAAAGAGCTAAATCTGTTTGTTCATTTTTACTCCAGTGCTTCTCCGTCATGGGTATTCCCCATACCATAAAAACAGATAATGGTCCTGCTTACACCAGCAAAACCTTCAAATCCTTTTGCGAGGAATGGCAGATCAAACATATTACAGGAATTCCATATAATCCACAAGGACAAGGAATAGTTGAACGTGCCCACAGAACACTTAAAACTCAGCTATTAAAGCAACGAAAAACAAGCATGCCTCCAATGGATTCTTTATCTTTAACATTATTCACCTTAAACTTCTTAAATATACCTCAAGGAGATCCCTATACCGCGGCTGAACGTCACTTTCAAGAAGATATGCAAACTCAAAAAACAGTCAATTCACCTATCTGGGTGAAAATTGATGATAAATGGATTGCAGGTCACCTCCTCATTCGGGAAGAGGCTATGCTTTCATTTCTACAGACGATAACCCTGCCAAGAAACTCTGGGTCCCTCTGCGACTTGTTAAGACTAGAATTCTCCAAGAATCAGAAAACAATTAATTCTTTCAATATAAAGTCTTAAATTTTAAATTGCAAGTTGCTGTTTAAACTTCCTGGATTGGTTCCTTTTAATAATGATCTTGTTTTGCAGTCTGTGATCATGGTTCATGTCTAATATCTTGCCTTACAGCCTAAATATTTTCTTTCTTACAAAAAAAAAAAGGGTGGAAAAATGGGTGGACTCTGATCACAGTGCTCATTACAAAAATGTTCGCTAAATCAATAAAAAATTGTTTTTCTAATGATTCTGTTCACAGGATGAGATATTCGAACCCAGTAAACCTGCGCTACAGTGCTCAATACTCCAAGACTCCTAAAACAGTGCTCGCTAAAAATTTAATAATTTGCAAAACTAATTTTTCCCAATGCTCTGTTCACAGGAAAAGACACTTTCTCACCATCATTTGCCGGCTTTATATTTATGAAGCGCTTGACTCGTTACCATTTATCACCCTAAATGGGTCACATATACAGCTGTAAGATATTGATCGATCAAATGTATGTGTGCGTGTGTGTGCATGTGGTGGCCACCATTATGTTTGTGATTAATGTTGTGTCTATGTCATGTCTCAACTACTACCTTCTCAATTTCTGACCACTACAAACCTCTATTACATTCATCAACTCCACTGCTGATCCACTAGATTGATCAATTTTAAAATCATCAATTCTCATACTTATTTCCCTGCTCCACCCATGTTGGAGCTTCTTTATATTCTTCTCTCCATCCCAAACTTGGATCCCTACAAGGCCTTAAAATCCCTACTTGTGATTAACCTCGAAAAGTGTTTTTGTCTCGCCTAAGCTACAGGTACAGTTACCGGTGCCAATGTTCCCTTGCTGAAGAAGCCCTGCAAGACGCCCACACCGATGTTCCAGACACCTGCTCCAGCGCTCAAGACTCCCGTTCCAGAGTTCAAGATATCACACCGATGTTCCGGACACCTGCTCCAGCGCTCAAGACTCCTGTTCCAGAGTTCAAGATACCACACCGATGTTCCGGACACCTGTTCCAGCACTCAAGACTCCTGTTCCAGAATTCGAGATACTTGTTCCAGTGTTCCTGAGACCCGATCCAGTTTCCTGACAATTCAACGAGTTCCTGATCGCTGCTCTCCAGAGACTCATACTTATATGATCACCGCTATTGCTGTTCCAGAAGTAGCCCCACAGACTTTACATAAAATATAGCAAATTGACTCTCACAAATTATGGACAGTGCAAACTATAGTCCGTTATAATCAGACAGCTAAAAACACTTTGTCTTGAACTTTGCTTTGGGTCCAAAAACAAGTTAGGATCCTAAAGTAACATGTATTGTCATTTTGTAATTCGAATTGTTTTTTCTTATCTTAATTTTCTGTACATTACTAAATATTTCTTACCTTTTCAATTTTTATTAGTAAACTAATCAGGGGAGTTGTTGCAGGACTCCTTTAAGGGCCGCTGCATTAGCACACTAAAGGGCCTAGGTGAGGTGCAGGGAGGGATTATCTAAGGACATTTAACACTCCCTGCTTTCCATAACAATGGGAGGAAGGTCTGAGTTGAAGGGATATAAACTAGCCGGTTTTCACTCTCCCGCGCTTCTTTGGGGGCTGTGCTCGCTGTGAGCAGTCGCCCTGCTTGGAAGTGTTCTTCTCCTTTCCCAAAGCCTTTGCACGTGGTGGTCGCCATCTTGGCCTACACGTGGCTGGGGTTCTAGCCTGGAATCCTAAGCATCGGGTTTTTCCTTTTGCTGATTTGTATGCCTGAACCTGTGATAAGTAAAGTCTTTTAAAACCTCATCGGATCCCTGAGTGCTCATCCATTCCTCGCCGGCTCCGGAGGTAGAAGGGAACTTCGCTTCCCGGCACTGTCGGGGA